>VKHH01007304.1:0-11454 GCA_015144975.1 Epipyxis sp. PR26KG | reverse complement strand
AATTAATTAATAGGAATTAACTGAGCAAATCAAACCAGTTCAACTAAACAAGAGGAACAAGCTAGAAAACATAACAGTTGAATGAATGAATAAATAAATACCAAAAATAGCTTTCATCCATTCTTTCATCCATCCGTTACGTTTTTGACAAGATGATTTCAAAACTTAATATGAATAATAATAATATACTTTATGCACTTTCAGAAAATTTTCATACTGTAGATACTGCTGATAACTCGTTTCCTCTTTTCTCCAGGATTCCACTTAAAGAATCGATAGCTTAAACACAAAAGCTTCTTCTATTCCTATTTAATTGTTAAATTGTAATTATTATGAATGCAACAGACAATGCGTTGAAGCATCCTAGCTATCAAAATAAACCAATCCCAACTTTACAATTGTTATCAAAGTTATCAACATTTAATGGAAGAAGAAGAGATGATTATCCAAGTCTTTCTCTTGCCGGTATAGAACAACCACAAACTATTACCAAGGTATCCAAAGATTAGTTTTACTCTTGCTTTATTGTGTTAAAGTGTTATTATATATTGTATTGTGTTCTAGCAATTTTCATATCAGTTTATAGTTATATTTTCCATTTCCTTAGAATACTGATAATAGATCAGACAACGATGATTATTTTAACCATTCCGCACGTAATCAAGACTTATCCTCAAAATTAGATCCAACCTTAAACTTAAATAAGGTAAAATATTTGAAATTGTAGAAATATAACTAATCTTTGCAATTGTATTATTTTTACGGTGGTTTATGCTTACTTTAATGAATATTTAACAGTCTATTGTCAATACTCAAAAGTACAAAATTCAAACAAAATCCTCTGCGATGAGTTCTCTACTTGCAACTGCTGTATTAGAAGACGGTAATAATGATGATGATCAACAGCAAGCCCTGGGAGAATATATTCCTGGAAGAAAATTGGTGCAGAGTAAACCTGTAACATCAAGTTTAATAGGTTTAATTGAATAAATAATCATAAATATACTTTTAACTTTAGTATCAATCATACAACTCTATTGAGTCAATTTCAAATTAAATTAGTTTATTAATAATGTTTAAGGTGGTGTTGCTGCAGATCATGCATGGACTACAACACAACAAGCGATGAATAATGGTGACGAGAAGACCAGCCGGAACGATTTAAATAAAAGAACAGGCAGAAAAAAGAAACTGAATAATATCGAACCGGAGGATATGATATCACCAATTACTGGTGAGTTAGTAGCAAATTATGGTACATGGGCTGCTGACAAGAAAGCAGCTGCAACTCGACTAGCGGAAACGGAAGAAGATGATGATGAAGAAGAAGATCCAATAATGAGTAAGCTTAAATCGCAATTAGCATCACGTGGAGCAAAAGGAATATTTGGATTAGCAAGAATATTCAAAATTATGGATGATGATCAATCTAACAATTTATCTTTGCCTGAATTTAAGAAAGCTATGCGAGAATTAAAAATAATTCTGAACGATGCAGAGCTAACAGCTTTATTTAGGAAATTTGGTGTGTATGATATTTGTAGTAGATTATTATATGTCGTTGAGTGAAATTTATTCATTACTTTCACAGACACATCGAATTCAGGAAGTATATCTTATAATGACTTTCTTCGAACTATTACGGTTAGTTATATGTTAGCAATTTTTATTTAAAACTAAAATAATTACTATGAAAACTTATCATTTCCAGGGAAGTATGAATAAGCGAAGAAGAGCTATCGTTTTATTGGCCTTCAACGTGTTAGATAAAGATGGAAGTGGGGAGCTAGAACTAGCTGATATAGTGGAATCATATGATGTTAGTAAGCATCCTGACTTTCTTACTGGTAAAAGGTCTAAAAACGAAATATTGTTGGAGTTTTTAGAAGGATTTGATGTGGGTGGCGTAAAAGACGGATTAGTTACTTTAGAAGAGTTTATGAATTATTATACAAATATAAGTTCATCCATTGACAATGATAATTATTTTGAATTGATGATGAGAAATGCTTGGCATCTAAGTGGTGGAGAAGGAGATTCTGCTAACTCATCTAATTTAAGAGTATTAGTGACTGATTCAACTGGTAATGAGTTTGTTGTTGAGGTTAAACATGATTTGGGATTGAAAGCAGGCGACACTGTTGGTATTTACAAAAAGTTGGTCAATCAAGGAGTAACTGACATTCAATCGATTAATGGGAAGCCTATTAAAAATGTAGTGCAAGCTGGAAAGACAATTGTGGTTGTTCAGGAAGAAATCCCGAATCAAGCAAAATCATCTACCACTGCACTATTGAAACCTACTTCATTCACCCCAAAATTAAGCAAAAAAGCTAAAGGAAAGTTGAAATCAACTACCAATAACCCGCCTATACAAGCTCCTCCAGATCCTGGGGTAATGCTGATAATAACTAAGATTAAAAATGAACTTAAGTCACGAGGATCCGGTGGATTCATTGGATTGCAACGTAAATTTAAAATAATGGATGACGATGACAACAAAACTTTAAGTTTAGCTGAATTCAAAAAAGCGATGAAAGAAATGAATATTGATATCAGTGAATCAGATTTAAGAAACATATTCAATTATTTTGATACAGATAGAAGTGGTTCCATTAGTTTTGAAGAATTTGTTCAAGGAGTTCGTGATCCACTCACTGAACGAAGAATTAATCTTGTCAAGATGGCTTTCCGTGTATTAGATAAAGATAATAGTGGTGTTGTTGATATGCATGAAATCGCCTCTTGTTATGATGCATCAAAGCATCCTGATGTTTTGGCAAAACGAAAAAAACCAGCTGAAGTTTTGCGAGAATTTCTTAATACATTTGATGTTGGTGGTGTAGTGGATGGAAGTGTTACTGAAGAAGAATTTCTTAACTATTATACCAACATCTCTGCTTCGATTGATAATGATGAATATTTTGAATTGATGATTCGAAATGCTTGGCATTTGAGTGGTGGTGAAGGCTCAGCAGCTAATAGCTCTAGTATGAGAGTTATGGTAACAGATTCCAGTGGTGCTGAACGTACAGTTGAATTAAAGAATGATCTAGGAGTCAAACCAAGTGACCTTACGGCAATCTACAATTGTTTAATCAATCAAGGTGTTGCTGATGTTAAAGCTATAAATGGAAGAGTTATTCAGGTATCTGTTGTAAACGGCAAAGCGGTGGTTACTGCCACTGGAAATACTGGCAAATTAGACAATGATAGTAAACCACCCATCGTCGCTTCTGCACCACCATTTATTCGTTCTAATAATAGTAGACCTGCCTCGGCAGCAGCAGCAATTTCCGGCTACTCTGGATCTCATGCGCCAACCCCAGGTACAACTGCAATGCTCTCCCCACCACCTACACGAGCTATGACAGATAAAGCATCCAAACAAAAAGAGTTCAAAGAGGCTTTATCTCAATCTTTACGTGCAGTTGGTGCCCCAGATCCTGGAGTGAAACTAATTGTTGATCGAATAAAATCAGAATTAAAATCAAGAGGTTCTGGAGGGTTTGTTGGTTTGCAGAGGAAAATGAAGTCAATGGATGATGATGGAAATAAAACCATTAGTTTACCTGAATTTAAAAAGGCGATGAAAGAAATGAATATTATTTTGAGTGAAGCTGACTTGAGAAATCTATTTAATTATTTTGATAAGGACAAGAGTGAAAGCATAAGTTTTGAAGAGTTTGTTCAAGGGGTTCGGGATCCATTGTCAGAACGTCGGGCAAGTATTGTAAAGTTAGCATTCAAAGTGTTGGATAAGGATAATAGCGGTATTGTTGAAATGGAGGAAATTGCTTCTTGTTATGATGCATCAAAGCATCCTGAGGTACTATCAAAGCAGAAAACAAGTTATCAAGTTTTACAAGAGTTCTTAAATGGATTTGATGTTGGTGGTGTAGTGGATGGAAGTGTTACTGAAGAAGAATTTCTTAACTATTATACCAACATCTCTGCTTCGATTGATAATGATGAATATTTTGAATTGATGATTCGAAATGCTTGGCATTTGAGTGGTGGTGAAGGCTCAGCAGCTAATAGCTCTAGTATGAGAGTCATGGTAACAGATTCCAGTGGTGCTGAACGTGCAATTGAATTAAAGAATGATCTAGGCGTCAAACCAAGTGATATTCCAACCATTTACAATCGTCTTTTGGCACAAGGGGTACGCGATATCAAGGCAATAAATGGTAAGATTATTAAATCAACGGTTGTAAACGGGAAAGCAATCATCACAACCACTGGTGAAACAAGCAAGCTGAATAATGATACGAATACAGCGAATGCTTCAAAAGCCCCTCCATTGTCTAAACCTAGACCAACCACTGCTGGGACAGGCTTTCGAGCTGGGAAAGGATTACAACAAGCTCAAACGACACAATCAACTCCTTTAGCAGAGAAAATGTTAACAAAAATAAAAAGTAAAGAAGTTAAAAAAGCTCAAAATGAATCAAGTAAAATAATAGCAAAGACTTTATTAGATGTATTGAAAGTGCAATTGTTAGCTAGAGGAACTGCAGGAATCATTGATTTACAAAGGAAATTCATTGAGATGGATGCTGATGGCAGCAAAAATCTTGATTTTCATGAATTTAAAGAAGCAATGTTGAAAAATAAATTATCATTTTCAAATGAACAACTTACTATTCTTTTTGAATACTTTGGTATGTATTGTTATTATCACTTACTATCATTCAAGCACTATATATATTATTGATTATTATAATATAAGCAAATGGTCTGTTGCGTTTCATATCGTATCTTATTGTTATTGTGATAATAATATTATAAAATGATTATTATTATTATTGTGATAAAATGATAATATTGTGATTTTATTATCATTATTTTGTATTATTGCTGGATACTTGACACAAAAATATCCAAAATTATATTTAATTTTGATTGCATGTTATCATATTATTAGATACAGACAGCTCAGGTTCAATTGATTATGAAGAATTGCTATATGGGTTAAGGGTAAGTTTAAATACATTATTATTATTTCTTGTTTTACTTTACATTTTCTCTCACTTACGTCTCATTATTTCGAATGTATTAATGTAGGGAGAATTGTCATCAAAACTATCATTATTAGTGAATCAAATATTTAGTATGCTTGATCCTCGTAAAGTTGATACTATTGAACCTCAACAATTACTTTCTAAGTTCATTCCAGCAGCTCATCCTGATGTTATATCAGGAGAAAGATCAGCTGATGAAATACTGCGTGAATTCCTTAGTACTTTTGATGTTGGAGGAGAAAAAGAAGGAAAAATAACACGTGATGAATTTGTTAGATATTATACAAATGTTAATGCAACAATTGAAAATGATTATAATTTAGAAGTGATTTTAAGAAAGACATGGGGAATGGATGATAAACAATACAATAATAATAACAATAATAATAATAGTTTATTATCGAAATTAAAGGAAGCACAATTATTAAGTGCTACATTAAATCAAGCAGAAGTGAATCAAAAGAATATTCGACGACCAAGTTCTGCTTCATCTGTATCAGGTATGTAAACTTTGTTTTGATGTTAGACTAAGGAAGTGATTGGTAACTAATATAATTATTTTTTATTTTTAGGTACTCGAGGTATTCTTCAATCAGGATCGCGTTTATATAATATGAATACAAATAATATAAGTCGAGGAATACAGAATAATTATGAATCAAGGTTTTCAATCATTTCATTTTTTTTAATTTAACATTAATTAATTTATGAATTAATATTATATTAAATAATACTATTTTGAAATAGAAATATTGAAGAAGATTCATACTCGTTAGCAAGTGACCTTGATCAAATATGTAAGTAATGAGTTTTGGACGTCAATTTTAAGTTTTTTATTATCATTTTAAATTTCATCTTTTTTATAATCGATACCTGGGATATACGTTTTTGTTATAATAATAGTGGATAATTCAACGATAAAGAATGAAATGAAAGCATTACAAATAGTAGCAATCCAGTTATTAGAAAGAGGAGAATATTCGAAATCAGAAGAAAAATTCCAAGAAGCTCTTGATGCCATGTTAGTTATATATCCCAGCAATCATCCGGAATGTGTTAAATTAGAAAAAAGTATTATGATGGTACAAAGAAAAGCTCAAAGTTCCAAGTCAAGCAATGTCAAACCAGGTTATAAAATTTCTACAACAAAATGGTAATATTTTATGGTTGGGTTGCATATGAGGCAAGAAGTTGAAGCTATTTTCTTTTCAGTAATAATAATAGTAATTTATATAATTTTTTTATTGTGATTATTATTGCTTCATTTATAAAAATGTATATATTATTATCATAATGCAGATAATGTATTTTTGAATCTATAAAAGTTGTATTAATCATTACTCACGATCACATGATTGAGTCCTTATATCATCCAATCCTATTTCACAAGTTATGATTATTCTTTATTCAATAAACAATTCATGAAAAAAATTAAATGTGCCAACATGATCTTGTTCAAATTGGTATGATGTATCATCAGTTAAAATTAGTTCAATCAAAAGTTACTCGAACAAAAGTTATATAGCCGGGTTTAGCGTTGATTGTATATATCATCAAAGGGGTCGGATATATTTGGGGTAGTATACAATTCCAAATATATTTGGGTTAGTATACAATTCCAAATAGTAAATCAAACACATTTATGATCCCAAACCATTATAGAAAAATTTCACTGACATTTTGCATGTTAGTATGAGCACAGATCATCTCAAATTTATCCGAAAGGCACCATAAAAAATATATATGATTAAAAATATTACATTCATCCATTTTATTATAATTATAATTAATACATATTCATCTCAACAATCAATACAATAATGCAATGTATTGCAATTACCACCAGTATAATACGGTACATTACCCGGCGGTATTTTTGGAGAAGAACCAGAAGTAGCAGTAGTCTCAGTATCAGACGTTAATTTAACCGATCTTAGCTGTCCGGGCGGCAACTACTTTCTCTCTAATAACAAATCATAATAAAAAGATCCCAGGATCGGTTGATTCGGGGCAAGGTTCACCCACCGGAAGCCGGAGGAGTTTCTTGTTCCTCGAAGTGTAAAGTTTTTGCAAAAAATAGAATATCCATCTATCACAACAACAAAAACCAAAAATAATTACAAACTACCATAGATTGGGATTGTAGAGAGAATTCCACTTCCACATATATCTTGTCTGTAGCATAACAACATATTCAGTATATTGTACTTATTCTTTGTAAATTCGGAATTCCGGAATTGATCAAATTTAATAATTTGATTATTTTATATTAAATATTAAAGTTCGTGCATTTTACATTTAATATTCAATTGCAATTGTTCAACTTCGTTCTGTTTAAGATTATATAGCAGTAGATAGAGAAGGTTGTATAGCGGTTGTGTATAGTATATTAGTATATTGATTGAATATTGCGAAATATAAAATACGTATAGCATATAGCACTACTGGAACTAGTATGTTGAAATATTGAAAGGAATTGATCGCAATCCCATCATGGACAGTTTAAGTATAAGTGATTTGAAGAAAAACCTAGAAAAATTGGGTATATCCACCGTGACTCCTGGTCTAACAGGTGAAGATCGATATGAAGAGCTTAAAAGTAGATATGATATGAGTACTATGAAAATAAGCTATAGTATTTCCGATGAAAAATATATTAAAAACAAAGAGGGAAATAATATCGCAGCAGAGTCATCAAGAACTATTCCAAGTTTGGTTCAGTTATCAATGGGCGAACTTCGATCACGTCTAGCTGCGCTGGGTAAATAAATAATAAATGTTATTGTCAACATAGTACGAATATTTACAAAATTCATATTTCTATACATATATATAAAGGTGAGAATACTAATACCCCGGGATTGGTCGGTGAAGATAGGAGAAACGAGTTGATGCGTAGATTGGTCAAAGCAATATGTGGAGAAGAACTATCCACAGCAACAAATAGAGTCATTCCACAAGTAAACCTCGCATCAAATAAGGTATGACTAATAATTTTTTGGAAAAACTCAATTTGTACGCCGTAGTTGCATGTCATTTTTGATATTATGTTAATATGAATATTCGTTATGTATGCCTGTGTAGACTATTCCATTACCGTCTCCACTACCTCAACAAAATGAAGAAATAAAATCTTCACTAAATAATTCTACTATTGTTGATGATGATTCGATCTCTGAAGTTGTCGATATCAATGGATTAAAGAAACAACTTAAACGAATTCAAAATAAAAGAGCTATGTATGTTGCATCAAAACTATCCGGTGACAGTCAAGATGAAATGTTGAAAAGTTGTGAGAAGATACTTGTAAAAGTTGAAAATGAATTGATGTCATTCAGATTGATGAAACAACAGAAAGGAAATGTAGAATTGGATGTTATGAGATTGCAAAGTGATTTAATAGATTTTGATCAAATTCATTCTTCTGTTATATCAATTGATCAGATAATACATCAATTAGACAGCTTAAGGAACGATTGCAAAGAACAGGTAATTGCTCTCCTTTTTGTTTGATAGTTATCAACCTCACTCAATAGTTTTAGTATATAATAATAAATATATATAGTATATAGTAACTTAATCGTACTAATAATTATAATTAATTTGAATAGGTTCGTTTGATACGATTAAAAATACGAGATGAAGCTGATTCTCATCCGGAATTTGGTATTGCTATGGAAGAGAAGCTGAAGATTATCATGAGTAACGCTAATTTGCTTAGCAGTAAAAGTAAAACTCGCAATAAGATTGAGCAAGTTAAAACAATGGATAGTATCATATCAACAACAATTAATAATGATAATAATAATAATAATAAAAGTATCGAATTGTCAATTGATTTAACTGTGATACCAGAACAGATACCCGCTAATATTAGCAAATCTCATTCTCAAGATATGGAGAGTGCACGATCATCTCCTCGATCTCAAAAAAATGAAAAATTGAAAGCAATAAAAAGTATGGCATCTCCACCACAACAACCACCACCTACTAATCAAATTCGTGTCACACCAAAACCACCTTCCTCTTCATCCCCATCTTATGCGAAACATCTTTCTCATAATTCTAATAATAGCTCGAATATAAATCATCCATACAATCCTACGTTTAGTAAAGGTTTTGAATTAAATGGGCATCCATTATATGTCCATGAAGATTCCAGCGAGGAAAATGACGACGACAATGATGATGATGATGATGATGATGACGATGAAGCAAAGAATCAAATAGATGCTACTGGTTCTAGGTCTGAATATGTAGTAAAAGATGCTTCGGTTGATGCAAATATAATAAAGGATACTAACAGTGCAGGTACTATAACCATGATTATGTCAATAGACTTTGACATTGACGATGATAATGTATATTCGTATGTATTCGTATTCAAACATAATATAAGATTCTCATGTCTTAATGCTTCAAAGTCACCAACAGCATCGAAGATAGCAAAGATGAAGTTAAGTTGGAAGTTTATTCCCAAGTAATGCCTGTTTTATCAGCGAGTGAAAATGGGATTGAAAATGATTCGCATTGGAATTATGATGAAGATGAGTTCTTACAACAAGATCAGAACAATATAATTAATGATAATAAACCAAATAATATCGATTTTGCAGAAATTAACAAAAATAGTAATAATGCTCCAAATGATAACATCACTCCCGACAATGCTCGTGTTCAAGCAAGTTTAAGTAAACCATTTCCCATGAAAATGAAAAGTAATATCAACGAAGAGGAGGAAGATGACAGTGAAGAAGATGATGAAGAAGATGAAAAAACACAAATCAAAGTGTTGCGAGATCATGCCAAATTTCTTGAAAATTCAGGTTTGATTTATTTCATAATTCGTAATGCTACTAAACATATCCTAACGATAATCGAATCTGGGATAAACTTCAATAACCTGTTTTTAGATGATTTTCAAGCTGCAGAAATATTGCATGAACGAGCACTAGAGCTGGTATGGAATAAATTATGACAATAAAACAAACAAAATATAAATTCATGATTTTTGTATTATTTTTTGACTAATATCATAGGATCCAACAAATATTAAAACTCTTCAAGGATTTGCGATATTTTTACATCATAAAAAAGGTGAATTAGCTCGTGCTGAAGCATTTTTTAATCGGTAAATGATTATTAATCAATCAAAATGATACATTTCTTCTCTCGCATAATTATTTAGTTTTTTCTTTCTTTCAAATCTGATTTCATTTCGTTTACTTATCCCGGTATATTAACCTATACGTTTACATAACAAATGCTTCATCTGAATAATTTTTAAGTGTTATGATAATAATAGCGTTATATTATTTATAGAGCACTTCAAATATGTTTACCAGACTTCATCATTTGCTCACAATCAAATTCTCCTCAAGCTGCAAATTCTAACCTATTTAAAGAATCGAATGCAGACTATAATGAAAGAGAGTTAAAAGAAGATGCAGAAAAAGAAAATAATTCAAATAAAAATAATAATTTGGGATTATCGATCAAATCGAATATTTCGGAGCCTTCAGGTGACTCATAAGACTATCATGATTAATATCTTGATTATCTGTGCAAACCATTTGATGAGGTTGATATTATTCAATGAGAGTATTATGATATGAATATGCAGAAGCCCTCCAAATTGTATACAGATAATTGTATGAAATGTGAAATAATCAATCCTTAAATCACAGAAAAATATATATATATGTGACAATATATGTATTGAGACTATTTAAAAAACGTCTCTAAACATTTTATGACACAAAACACAAAGTCTCCCAGAGAAGTTTTGGCATTTTCGGGACACTTCTAGTGATAAATTCATAAATGTGTTTTGCTGCCCAAGCATACACATTTGTTAGAGCAAACTGAATTTTTTGATGATTTTTTGTGATGAATTATAATATTACTATTATTATTGTAAATGTAAATGTTTAGGGCAAGGCTTTAAAGTGAGGCATATTATTTTATTACTTAAAAGCTATGCGAAATTCTTAACCATTGCTAAAGGTGATGTCGACAATGCTATTAAAATTTACCGTAAAGCGATAGAGGTATCTTTATTTACGATAATCGATCGATTCATAATCATGAATGATCGAATCACATTTTATAATAAAATATAATTGCATATATATCATGAACTTTATCTAGATTGAGCCTAATAATGCAATGATGCTTGCAACTTTCGCTCATTTCCTCACTTTAGAAGGTCATGGAAGTATGAATGAAGCGTTGAAGATGTTTCAACAAGCCTTACATATTGATCCTACAAATCCACTCATTTCGATGTGGTATGCTAAACTATTGAAAAGAAGCGGGAAATTAGCACAAGTAAGTACAGATTACTTCCATTTTATGTATTATTATTATTATTATTATTATTATTATTATTATTATTATTATTATTATTATTATTATTATTATTATTATT
>VKHH01007303.1:0-11455 GCA_015144975.1 Epipyxis sp. PR26KG | reverse complement strand
TGAAATGCGAAGTTATGAAATAAGTTGATATGAAATGCGAAGTTATGAAATAAGTTGATATGAAACGCGAAGTTATGAAATAAGAAACGGCGGAGCGTTCATGAAGTACTAATTATGATTTATTCATGAACTCAAAATAGCGATAGCGTTAAACGCGTAATTTATAGAAACCCCCCCAGGTGGGGGGTTACTGCCTGAAAGGGGTTAAAAAAGCGTTGAATTTATTATTATTCTATCTACTTGTAATACCATCATGGATGCTGACTCTGAAGACAGTCTTCGTGCTGAAATTAGTGATATTAAAGTTATTCCTTGTGCTCAGAGAAGTTCTGAGATCTGGAAGAGATTAAATGATTTGGAAGCGGAGATTCGTCGTCGTCACCCCGAGCTTCAAAGAGGTGAATTTCACTCTGATTTAATTTAATGCTCAGAACCCTGTCATTTAAATACATTGTTAATTCACCATTACCTTTCATTCATAATAAATATTTTTTTCATAAACTAATTTTATTCGTGTTGTTTCCCATTGCAAGTGGAGGTAGAAATTATTTGGTTACATTACAATTGTTTTCTTATGAGTGTTATTTGTTTGTATTAATTAATTTCTCAACATTTATTTTCTCACGAACAAATTTCATTTGCTGGAGGTGATAAATTTTGCTTGTTATATTTTTAAGTTCTGCAATTGCGTAAATTTTTGAAGTGAAATTACATTGTGAATTGTGCATTGTTCCTAGTATTTTGTTCATAGCTAATAATTTCCAAAAATAAATTCCCAGGTTTAATTTTTATATGTCTAGTTATTATATTCAATAATTTTATCAGGATTGATGATTATGTTGTGATTCAGGTTTGAACAACGATTCTGAGTTAATCCAAAAGTTATCTGCTGGTTTTGAAAAAATACAATTTATTCAAAATGAAGCCAAAAATGAAGTCAAGGAAAGCCTTAAAAATGTGAGCTTCAGGTTGGGGGCATTGGAGGAGAAGTCTCCATCAAATGGGCGTAACAGCAAGGTCTCTGGATCAAATACTGATCACGGACAGGCCATCCTCGACAGCTTGAAGACGACTTCCTGCATCGAAATATCGCTTGAAGGGGTTGGTCCTGCTGTTATTTCGCTAGAGTTGATTGAGATCGCCAAGGGCATGCTCAATCAAAACCCAAAACGACCGCACGAAAAGGAGCTGGTTAATTTGTACACTCCAAGTTTGATACAAGTTGTGAGTGATGTGAGTCCTCATCTAAGGCTGGTGAACAGCGAGTGTTTTCAGTGGCTGCGATGCGCGAGTAGTAATCGCAAATCCGATATGAAGCCTGACCTGTTCTCCGCACACCACCCACTGGTTCAATTCTTGCCTGCTTATCAGAATGCTCCTGTATGTACCGTGAACAGGCAGTTCGGCAAGTTCGTCAGCTGGGAGAGTCGTTCCAGCATCCACTGCATCTGGGACGCCAAGTGGCATATCGACGTGGACTCCTTCGGTGAGAAATGCAAGTACCTGCAGATAGCTGGTGAAGACAGTGTCGATCACAATGGAGTGGCGCTGAAGCTGAAGGGCGTTTTGTTTGATGTGGACGAGTTTTGGATGATCAGGTCATCCGGAAACACTATCGTTGATGTGGTGAAGTGCATGTGGTCTCAGAGCGGGTCCAAGCAGCGCCTGGTGGATTTTTTGCGTGTGGTTGATCCGTGGCTGGAGGCAGTCACTGTCCTCTGCGAGAAGTTGGGTGTGACCATCGTTGATCTCTCAGCGAGCGAGCAAGAGCAGACTGCGTTTCTTGGAGCTGGAGCGAATGGACGTGTGTTCAAGTTGACCAGCGGCGCGGTGCTCAAAGTGGTTGTGGGGCAGAAGAGTGATGATGTCGAGAAGGAGTACCTGTTGATGCTACAGTATCAGAAACGGAACGATATTCAGTCTTTTGTGTTTCCTGTGGTCGAGAACTCGTTCCTTAGCGGCATTGTTGGCACTGTGGCGTACGCAGGATATCTGCTGGTTGAGGAAGGAAACAAGATTGGACTTCCTTTGTCGGATCAGCTCAAGGAGCAGCTGGTGGTGTCGCTGCATGGACTTCACTCTCATGATGTCATTCACGGTGACCCCCGCATCGACAACGCACTGACTCTAAATCATGTTTTGAAGTGGATCGACTTCCGCGAGTCGGAGACTGTGACCACCAAGATCAGTAGACGTCGTGATGTTGCTATCCTTCTCAAGTCACTGGGTGGGTCAGAGGCCGCTGCTGCAGAGGAGATTGAGGAGTATGTAAATGATCCGAGTGAGAAAAATCTCCGCCAAGTTATGTTCAAGTAAATTTGTTTTGACGCTGTTGCGAACATCAAATGAGCAGTGTTTAAATGAGTTGTAAATAAATTAAAGAAATCTTACGCTTCAAAACACTTAAGAACAAATTAATATTACACAGTATCACCAATAAATAATAAAATCGAAGAACAGTTTCTGTTTGTTGTCCGTCTCCACTCTAAATGTCGGACACTTTCCCAACTACGAGAGTCCGCAACTTGAAGAGTTCAATATGCATCTAGCTTAATTGTTTTAATTTTAATGCAACGCCAACTAACAGCTATATTTGAATTTAATCAATGCAGAATGTTTGTATTAGTTCTAATTGAGATGGCAGATACAAATAGCACTACTTCCATACTGATCTATAATCGATCTAGGGTACGATCTAGAATTTCAATAAGTGACTCTAACAAAACGCAGCTTAAAGTTTCATTTGCCCAGTGGAATGAATCTAATCATCTCAAGCATCATCAATCATAGCAGTCCATTTACATACTTGTATTGACTTTTGAGCTCTTTGGGAATGAGGCATGATTGATTTCTAGAATTGAATGTCGATGATGTACCAACAGTCTGGAATCCACACCGTAAATTTGCCGAAACTTCTCTGCTAGGTATTTTAATTTTCGTCTTACGGTCTGGTAACAAACAAAAATACCTAGCAGAGCGAAACAAACACTCAAAACCTTTGCTACATAAAGTGTTACTAAATATTATAATAAATTAATCTCTTCGTTTCAGGACTGTTGATAATACCACATAAATAGTTTATATGAATTCCAACTACTGAATGAAATGTTGACACCACATTTTTCGCAGAAAATTGTCAATTTACTTATATCAACATGCGTTTTATATTATGAAGGTATCAAGATCTCAAAGTCTTTGCATTGATATAACTTAGAGATTCGCTGAAAAGTTTTTCGTTTCGTTTTGGGATTTCGGTTTTAAAATGGATGATGATTTTTTAAGATTTTCAATCAAATAAAAAATTATTGTATTTATACTTTAACTTGAATATAACTATTGTTTTCTATTCAATTTAGCTTTTGCTTCAATAATACAGAGTAAAAATAGTTTTTGTAGGAATCCCTCTCAGATAAATAATCACGATTTTTCCCAATAAAACTTCATTTTTACATTTTTTGCCGTTGAACCAGCAAATTTTCCAACATAAATTGCTTAGCGATGTTTAAGTCAACTGCTTTAGATTCTCTGATTAATGATATAATACCCAAATAGAACTTCATTAAACTCAGTGATAGGTCGTTAGTCACACTTTCAGTCGTTATATAATGCACACCAACATAGCTATTGATGGTGTTAAATTTGTCAAATATGGATTTCAGTACATTAATAAAAGCAACAGCTCTCTCTTGCTTGGGTAGATCTTTGTTATAAATCATTTTTTCATATAAATAGCCCTCTTTAAAAACGTTTGATGCACCTTCTTCTTCTGTTTGTTGTGAAATAGTTACTTCTTCAATACCCTATGATTTTTCCAATGTGCTAGTAATATACCATCTTGTACAATTTTTAGTGATCCAACACAAGGACGAAAGCATTTGCAGTCAAATGAAGTATTTTTCCAGTCTATATACGAAGATAATTTTTTAAGGCATTCAATATTTGCTTTGAATTACATTGCATGGGATATTTTAGGAATATTTTTGTTGGCGGTTGCATTATTACCAACAGTAATGTTATTTTAATTAGCATCTGAACCATCACTAATATTGGTATTGTCATCCTCTTAAACATGTTGATAATGAAAAACGGTAATCAGCAAAGCCCCAAAAGCATGAAAATCACCAATTTGCTCTCAACTAATGAGTGAAATCTCCCATTGTATCATTTTTAAAAACAATTGATCCCCTCCAATTATATGAAATAAATTTATTATTTCATTCAATATTTCTATTTGATTTTCTGTTAAATTGTTCTCTTCATCGTCATCAGCCTGAGCAATGAGATCCTCGCTCATCGTTATTATTATTGTTGATATATATCTACACAGAACAAGGAAAACAAAATGAAGTCATTAAAAACATCAAAATATGTATGTATATGTCAATAATCGAAAATTAGAATGTTAAAAAAGAATATTTGCTAACAAATCTCTAATATTTTTAGAATAATATATAACTGAGATAAAATCATCTGTATAGGAAATAATTACCAGAAGATATCGATATAACATCATTATTATCATTGCCAATCGGCGGCTACCACTCAATTTACGGGAACTAGTTTTGGTATTAGATAATGTACTATTTTCTTCATTTTTCACACAAAACAGGGTTTCACAAATTATTTCTTTGATAGATGTTAATATACCCGTGGGAAAATCTGACGATCATGAGCTACAGTACTTCTTCCCAGAGAGATTTTTCTGCCCTGTGATCCTGTGATCCGCCTCACTTACATCATTATAATCTTCATGTAACCATCGAGCATCTTCCATGTCTCTGAGACAAAACACATTCGATATGAACCAAACAGCTTTGGCTGGTCGAACGATTTCTCGATAACCCGAGCCCTGTTTCCTGTTTCCCATTATTGTGAAGATATTGAATATGATGATGTTGAGTGTTAGCTTCAAACTCTTCGCTTCACGGAGGAACACGAGCACTTCATACACACACCATATCCTCTTTGTGTATAGCTCACAATTCTCATCGATGATCACTGTACCATCAGATAATGCCATCGCTTTCCAAAATAATGATTGAGACGGATCGGCAGAAATATTATAAGTTAGATTATGCTATAACAACAAATCAAACAAATACAGTTCGTGAGTAACAATATATGAGATAAATATATATGATAATTGTAATAATCATAAATTGTTATAACAGAAAATATTTATATCTTATTCATAATAATAATAATATTCGAATGTGGATACCTGATGATGCTGATTGTTCGCATCAGCACAGACCAGTAAGGTGTATCTTCAGGGAGGTAGTAGGGAAAGGATGTTGAATCAAACAATCAAGCATTGCTCGGCTCACCCCACCAATGAGAAACAAACCATTTTGGACGCTGTTTCGTATGATTATTAGCTACTAACTCAACAAAGCTGTATTGCTCAGCCATAGTCAGTTATTTAATAAAAAGATCGTATCCGGGGTCATGATCATTAATAAATTATCATACAAAGTAGCTGTGTGTGGTAATATTATCTGTCCAATGAACTTATTCTTCCAATCAAAGCTTTGATCTTCGCACAAGCGATGAATCTCGCGCATCATCATTTTTATCTGATTGATTGTGATGCTGATGCCTCTCTCTCTCTCTCTCTCTTCAGCTTTTAGAATTTCTGTTTTTATGAGAGATGACCAATCAATCACTTGTCCTACGCCTATGTCCGATGTGATGTGACATGAAAATATTCTTATTAAATTATAGCATAACGTTACCATAATATATTATTCGTAATAAAAAGGCAAGGCTCATAACATCATAAGTTAACATCATAAGTAACATCATATTATACCTTCTGATGAAGCATGGTTATGGTTTAGCTGACAAATTTAATTTTTTAGTTTTTTGTTTTTGAAATAATGCAATATCAGAGAGGATAGTATGAATTATAATATTATTACGATCAATTCAAATATAATATAGATAATATTATTTAGAAATTCACCTTAGCGCTTTCTTCGAGCAATAATTTAACAATCTTCAAGTCATTGTATCGTGATGATGATGATGATGCTATACACACAGCAGACAGCAGGATAGTTGCCCTATAAGTAAAATAATTTAGAAACAAAATAAAATATAATAATAGTTAAAAAGGTCAGAAATGATGATATTATTTATGTTTTAACTTATTAATGACATGAATGATGTACACTTATCACTTGTACACATAAATTTATTCATTTATCCATTTAAAGTATTGAATTATAATCACAATAACATAATAATAACATACTTTATTTCTGATGTCAGCTTCTGTCTTCTGATCCTCTGCTGATTAACAGATGAACGATTTCTAAACATCTTATTTGACAAACTATGAAGAGAAGGGATCGTCCATCCTAAATACATTAAAAACAATAATAATATAATAATAATGAATACTTACTATGTCTTGAGCATTCACAATCGCATCCTTTTCGAACAACATATTCATTATTTTAATTATATTATTTCTGGATGATATTTGAAAAGGCGATACACCATACTAAGCCAACAAAGAAAATAAATAAGATTCAAATAATAATAAAATAAATAATATTAACAAAAATAACATAATTTATAAATAATAATAATAGAAGATAATACACATAAAATGATTTGAATGATGACTACATCACAATTGATGTGCGAGGAGAGACTACATAACTCACCTTAGTCATAGCGTTGACGTTGACTCCTCGAGATAATAATAATTCTACGATCTCAGCAACACCTTTCGCACATGCTTTATGCATAGGACACTCTAGATTCTAAGTTATTAATTATCACAAACAATTATAATATAATTTTAATAGTAATAATAATAAAAAAATAATCAAGTCTAAGAGTTGCTGGAATTATGACGCAAAGATTTTTATCTTCATTTTTAAAAGGAAAGGTCTTTACTCATTCAATCATTATTATATTCAGAAACAACAATAATTATGGAAGGAAATATAATAATAAGATAACCAGATATAAAATTTACACTGTTTCTGTGTGAACATCAGCTCCATGAAGAGTTATCAGATCTGATCGTTGTTATCTTTCTGAATCCTTTTCCGCATGATCGATTTAGTCATGTCCAGGATGTGGAACTATTCTAAACAAAAAATAAATGATGATCATACAAAATAATCATAAGTTGAAACCACCTCCAGTGAGATTAAAAATAATGTCATATAAATAATTGAATGAAAATAAGGAATTAATCGAAGAATAAAATGATGATTATTCAAAAACTTACTTTGTCTCTGTGGTTGATCATTGCATCCTGAATAGTTATAATAAATTGAATTAATCGAAAACTTAATAATTAATAAATAATTATTGTTTAAAAACTTACTTTCTCTCTATGCTTTGCTCCATTCAATTATATTAGATTGAAGTAGATGATATCATCACATATTTCACATGCTTTTGCAAAAATGATTCATCCCTTCATCCCACTAAACATAACAATAAAAAAATAATATTGTCATTATTATTATTATTATTAGCATTGGATTTAGCATGTCATGTCTATGTATGCTTCAGCAGTATATTAAAACGATTTTATCGTATAAAATAATGACTCAATATCAAATCAAATACTCAACACAAGGTGGCATTATGTTGAGATAAGTAAATATGGAAGCTGTTTTCACATCACAAATGAAAGCATCACACCTTTCTCGCATGCCTTGAGCAGACAGGGTGCATCGCCCCCTATAAATAATTGCAAATAAAATATTTTAAGATTTTATTGCACTCAAGTTAAAGTAATTGAACAAGTCATACTCATACTGCTTACTTGGATTTTAGAATCAGCGAATTCTGCATAATTTGTCAGCAACCAAGATACTAATTCGAAACTTGACTGTTTGATTTCTTCAAAATGAGCTTTTAAAATATCCTGCAAAGTAACACAGAAATACTCACTTAGTCGATGATACCCAAAAAAATATAACATGTGATGAATTAATCGGACAGCGTTGCTCTTTTTCATAACAAAATCATCACTTGACTGCAGTATTGTACATAATGTAAAATTAAGAAAGGCAAGTAAATGATATCAGAGATATATATTAGCAATGATAGAGCAATAGCAATATAGAATAAATAATGATTTTAAAATATTAGTAGGTTGGTCGTTAACCTAACATTTACCAGCACTTAAAAACTTTTTTTGAAAATGAATTCCATAGTTCCTTGTTACTACCACTGCGTAATGTACTGCTATTAATTTTGTAATTTCGTACGCTGCCAACTGTATAATATCAACAATTATGCAATAATAAATTAAGTTCCATAATTAATATCAGCGTGGAAAGTATTGTTATTGATTATTGACACACCACATAAGTTATTTATTTCAAATATCATATGTCCTAGTAATTGAGCAAGTCATACTCATACTACTTACTTGGTTTTTAGAATCAGCGAATTCTGCATAATTTGTCAGCAACCAAGATACTAATTCGAAATCTGACTGTTTGATTTTTTCAAAAAAAGCTTTTAAAATATCCTGCAAAGTAACATAGAAGAGTCAATGATACCCAAAAAAATATAACATTCACTTAGTTAGAGCTCTTCGATCTCATCACTAGACCAATAATATTAAGAAGATTATATTATTATATAATAATATAAACATTATTTATAAAATAAAAAAGGCAATAATAACGATAATAATTATAATAACAATAATAATATGAAAATAATAGAAATTGTAAATAACAGCCAAATATAATTATTGATGCACCTCTCTTCTGCTGCTGCTCTGATGATATGTGACAAATAAATTGAATTATTCCGATCTTATTTGAACATGGTAACTTTGCGCATAATTTATGTAAACTGACATCTATCTTTTTGTTGTCTCCATCCTTAGTATCCAAAGCCACAGACAGATTCAATCACATGTCAGAACTAAATAATAATAATAATAATATTATTATTATAAATTAAGAATAATTATCATAACAATAATTAATAAAATAATAAAAATACCATAAAATAATTCTAAACCACTCTTTGCTTCTCCACCTAACTTGTGATGTCTTGCTGCCTTACCGAACAGAGACAAGATTCCTGCGATTGAATAGAAGAGACAAGATAATAATTCATGTTATTAAAATGATGCATTTTAATGAACAGCGTTGCGGAGACAAACGAAGACTTGCATACCAGATAAATATGCAATAATATGTCTCTTGCATACAGTATATTGGATAATAATAGAATAGCAGTTCAAAACGCATTATCGCATATCAATAATTCCAATCGAATAGTATTATTTTATGGTACGGTTAGACGAGTTACTCGCTACTAATTACTCAATATCCATCACTCGCTAGTCTATCAAACTAACCTGAAATCAAATCACCAATACGAACAACGAAGAATCCATCGTAACTTCAAAAATAGTTATTTTAAGATAAAATCGATTATCGGAGACGAATTTATTATGACAATAATAATGGCATTTCCTATGAAGACAATATAATGTAATATAATCACACGATGCGATAATAGAGATAGCAAAAAAAATATATTACGATTAGTTCATGGTAAAGGAATAATAGGAGTCATTCAAAATTCATGATACGCAAAGAAGGTGTTTCACTCCAAGAGACTTACCACCAGCCAACAGAATCAATAGATTTAGATTATTTCATTCATTATCCACTTCAAATAATAATTTAACACTCTTCATTTCTCAATCCAATTATAAAACAACTAAGAGTTAGCAGCGATTTTTCACGCTTGAAAAATTAAATTCTCAATTATAACTCTCAATTAAATTCTCTTCTCTTGTTAGAATATTAACATAATCTATAATAAAAATTAATTAAAACAACTTGACGCAGAACAATACAGTATCTACAAACAATTACAATCATATGAACATAAATTTTATCTATTACCATACCCCAAATCTGGTGCTACTGCTCAGACCTCAGACAATTATTTATGACTTTATTATCAAAACTGAAGTAATAAAATTGATCAAACGTTGATTGTTGAACCCGATTCCAAGACCCAAGATGCAATAATGCTATTTTCTGCCAAATTAAGGTTCAAATAAGATTCCCAATCAAAAAGTTAAGTGCTATTGATTCGATGTAATATAGACTATATTGACCATCATATTATGCATAGGAAATAAAAAATTTAAAAATATTAACACCCGGGAAGAACAATAGACAAATGCAGTATATCCTTCCACCTTCCAACTTCCAACCAACTTATATTCTCGGCACCAATATTTCAAAGGGAATCAGTTAGATTTGTCAATATTGGAAATTGCAGTTTATGTATTGTAATCACCATTATTGAGTTGTGAAAAGATAAGAAGTAATATATGTACACAAGAGGAGGGATAACTTTTATTACGGTACACCGGTAATAACAAATTTATTTTTGTTATTTGAACGTTCACTGTTTTCTTAGCGAACTTGAAGAACTTCTGAACCTTCCATCAGTTTCATCACATTCTTTGGGTATTTTCATCATGTCCAACAAAGTTGAAGTGAAAAAATTGATCACAGCTTGTCAGGGATTAAATGAAACAATGAAACTGAGAAAAGTACTTTGAGAAGATTGCTTGACCAAAATGTTGTTGGTTTTGATTCCATGACCAATAATGGTACTTTGATTGAGATTCATGATTTAAGGCTCGTCATTTCAGACAATACCAATCAAGGTACATTTCATACTGATGCAATTTTCAATTTCTATTTTTGTCTCCTTCCTTTTTCTGAAGTTTGCTTGCTTTCACTCTTCTCGAGACATAAATTATGCGTGGTTTATTTGTATTTATGCATTATTTAAAGTATGTTAGTGATTTTTCTTTCCATATTTACAGTTCATGATGATGTATTTTTTGATGAAAATGTGGCAAGAAGGAGTGCAGGTAAACTATCTCTATCTACATCACTTATTAGTGCAAATGTTATTCTAATGCTATATAGGTCAAGTTGCATGCAAATGCAGTACTTGCTTTTTCTGTTGCTGCATTATTTTAAAAGCTTTGTTTATGATTTCATAGATTTAGCTTTTGAATTATTAACTCAAAAAATGTGTGGAGGTAAGAAATTTATTTGGTTACATTACTACAATATTTGTTGTCTTATTATAAGAGTTTTTTGTTATTGTTCGTTTTAATATTTAGTTAACTCCATCATTCAGAACGATCTTTATAACGCGATTTTTGATTCAGTAGAAGTTGATGGGCTTATTAAGCTCAACAACGATCAATTCTATCCTGTGGAACGCCACAACACTCTGGTAGTAAGAAAAGGCGATAAGCATCTATGGAGGATTTTCGAAAAAGCCATGTTGAATGGCCAAGAAATTGACAGACAAACATTCAGAACGCTGCTTGTTTTAGGTCCTGAAGGAACCGGGAAGGTATTTGTGAATGAAACATCTCGAAACGTAGTATTTTACTTAATGTGATATTTTTATT
>VKHH01007302.1:0-11462 GCA_015144975.1 Epipyxis sp. PR26KG | reverse complement strand
TCTTTTTAATCAATGCCAGCAAAAAACAATTTTTTTAATTCAAACTGCTTAATTTCAAAAAAATTTATATATATTATATTATTATTATTATTGTTATTATTGTTATTATTATTATTATAAATATCTCTTAAAACATAGTTATTATTATTATTATGATATTTCTCCTTTTTATGGCTGATAAGTTTGAACAAGAAAATAAAAGATCCAATATCTCTTAAAACATAATAATCATTATTATTTTATGATTATTATTTTTAATTTTTTAGACTTACTATTTTATAATATTATAATTTTATAATATTTTAGTATGCATCAATAGCTGAGATCACTGGTCGCTCCATTATTGCACCTGAAATATTTAATTGTAATGCTCCTGATACTGGTAATATGGAGGTAATTATCAAATAATATAATAAACAATAAATTTTATTTTATAAATTATTATTATTGATTTAGATTTATTCAAAATATTAATATAATAATCAAAGTTAATATATATCCTATTTATTTTTAATTAATGAATAAACAACAACAGTAAAAGTCTGATTTTTTTATGAACGAACCCCTTCCTACTCTAAACTTCCAAAGTATCAGTTATGTACGGTGTAATAAGACGAACTATCCCCCGTCCTCCCTCACTAATATTTTGAATTATATTATTTATTTTGTATATTTTATTAGGTATTAGCTCGTTATGGTAGTATTGAACAAAAAGAAAAGTGGTTAGTACCATTATTGGCAGGAGAAATACGATCATGTTTTGCGATGACTGAACCTGAAGTTGCTTCATCAGATGCTACGAATATGAGAGCTACTATCACAGAAGAAGGTGTAAGTAACTGATTTTTATTATGATAATTTTTATGAATAGATGGAATATAATAATAATAATAATAATAATAATAATAATAATAATAACAATGATACTAAAAATAATAATAACAATGATACTAATAGTAATAATAATAATAATAATAATAACAATGATACTAATAGTAATAATAATAATAATAATAATAATAATAATAACAATGATACATAATTGTATAATAATAAATCAATAATCACAATATTAATATTATATCAAATATATAGAATGAATTAGTTTTATCAGGTAAGAAATGGTGGATCTCAGGTGCATTGGATCCACGTTGTAAAATATGTATATTTATGGGTCGAACTGCTGGTGATGTTTCTTCTATTCCATCTCATCAGAGGCATTCTATGGTACTTGTTCCAATGAATGCTGAAGGATTGAAAATTATTCGTCCAATGAAAGTCATGGGATTTGATGATGCTCCACATGGTATAACATAATAATAATCATATATTATTTTGATGCATTTGTTCATTCATTTATTTAATATTTATAAAACATAACAATTGACCTTTGAAAGTTATTATATTATTATAAAATTTTATGATTAGGTCATGCAGAGTTATTATTCGATAATGTACGAGTACCATCAAATAACATCATTTTAAGAATTGGTGCTGGCTTTGAGATTGCACAAGGTCGACTTGGACCTGGTAGAATACATCATTGTATGCGTTTGATAGGCATGGCAGAGCGAGCATTAGAGGTAACTACTGTTCACTAACTTGAGACGAGTCTTAAGAACATCGCTTCCTGACACAAACGAAACAATAATAAATGCTGTTGTCAATATTATTTATGATAAAATCCACTGCTTATGTCATGGTTATATTTACACGCTCCTGGTGTGTTTGTGTGTGTTTCTACCGAATATTGACAATAAATGGGAATGAAAACATTTTTTAAAAACTTTTTTTTATAAATAATAATATATGTAAGATAAATTATGTGAAAATAAGTATGAAGCGTAGAAGGAACATGTAGCACTTGAAACTTTACTTTTGGCAAACATATTATTAATAAAGGCTATATCGAATATTATCATGCTAATGCTAATTATCCTATTTATTTATATTATGTTTTAATTGTTTGTTTTATTATAGTTACTTTGCCAACGTGCCACAAGCCGATATGCATTTGGAAAATATCTTGCTGAACAGGGCTCTATTATCGAAGATATTGCAAAGAGTAGAGTTGAGATTGATAGCACTCGTCTATTATGTCTTCATGCAGCACGAATGATGGATTTGTATGGTAATAAACAAGCGAAAGATAGTATTGCTGCAATTAAAATAGCTGCTCCTGCTATGGCAAAGGTAATTATCGACCGTTCCATGCAGGTTCACGGGGGTATGGGGCTTTCGCAAGACTCTGTATTACCATTATTCTGGGCTGGGGCCCGTATTTTGCAATTAGCAGATGGTCCTGATCAAGTTCATATGTCTATGCTTGGAAAAAATGAAATTTTAAAACAATGTCCAAATTTTAAAGATTCTAAAAAAACAAAACAATAATAATAAATATTTATGATAATTATGAATGTAAATTAATTAAAAATTAATTAATTAATTAATTAATTAATTAATTAATTAATTATGTGACAACCAAATAAAGTTTTTTCTGTTTTGCTTTAAATTGAATTAATAATGTTATTAATATTAATAGAGTATGTTACAAGGGCTATATAAAAAGCTATTACTGTTACAGTAGATAAATTATCTTCATAATTAACAGAATACCATCATAATAAATATTATCTAACTTATAGTATTCTTCAGCCTTTATTACTACATATTGCATTAGAATATAGATTGTGCCATAATAATCTAGTGTTTAGTATTTAAATACTTCTAAATTGTATTGTATTGTACCGTACTGCATCGTATCGTTTTAGCATATCTAATTTGCACTTTCCCCCCTTCACATCCATTCATTTATTTATTTATTCAAATTATATCTTAATTATTACTTCAATATAAGAGTTTAACCGCAAAATCTTATAAAATTACCGATTAAGTTTATTAAAACGTTACCGGAATATTTTACCACCGGAATTTAAGTTTTGTTGAAACGGTCGTTGTTGAAACGTTGACGTTTGAACCAAACACAACCGACAAAACAAAGTCACAACAATTCTAACTAGAAATTAAGTTTGCACCAAGTAAAAAAATCCCTTGTGGTTGATAGTGTTAGTACAATTATTTTTTTCAATATTTTTGTTTGAAATCGAAAATTAACGAAACAATCATTATTCTGTAAAATATAATTAATCGGGACAAGAAAAATGGCTGACATTGGAGAACGAATACAAAACGCTAAAAAGCAAGTTGAAAATTTAAAAGCTCAAGTATCTAAAGCTCAAGAATTAAAAACAAATGGTTATGATGGGATTAAAAATACTGCAGGTGTGGCAAAGGCTGCACCATTGGGTCCAACACCAAAAGTTAGACGAACGTTGAAGGGTCATTTTGGTAAAGTATACGCAATGCATTGGTCTAGCAGTAGTAAAGATTTGGTGAGTGCTTCGCAAGATGGTAAGCTGATTGTATGGGATGCTCAAGCAAACACAAAAACGCAAGCTATTCCTCTCCGATCATCATGGGTGATGACATGTGCATTTGAACAAACTAAAGGCAATATGGTTGCATGTGGTGGTCTAGATAATTTATGTTCTATTTATCAACTCAACCAGCCTCAAGTTCTTCGTTCTCACCGTGAATTGGCAGCCCATGATGGCTACTTGTCCTGTTGCAGATTCATTTCTGAACAATTTATTCTGACAGCATCTGGTGACCAAACTTGCATGTTATGGGATATTGAGTTAGGACAATCAAAACTTACCTTTGCTGATCATGATGGTGATGTGATGTCTATTTCCGTTTTGCCATCAGTGGATGCGAATATGTTTATTTCAGGATCATGTGATAGTTTAGCCAAAGTTTGGGATATCCGCACTGGAAAGTGCACAATGACTCTACGCGGACATGAGTCAGACATAAACTCAGTTACATTATTCCCTGATGGAAAATGCTTTGGTACTGGTTCAGATGATACAAGTTGCAGATTTTTCGACATTCGAGCATGTGGACAAGTGTCTGAGTTCAGAAATGAATCAATCGTCTGTGGAATAACTTCTGTTTCATTCTCTAGATCAGGAAGAATCTTATTTGCTGGATATGATGATTATAATTGCTTAGGATGGGATATGTTAGGTGCTACAGATAAACATTCTTATCAATTACAAGGTCATGAGAATCGTGTGTCATGCTTGGGTGTAGCACCTAATGGAGAAGCATTGTGTACCGGATCATGGGATACTTTATTAAAAATTTGGGCTTAGTTGTGCCATAGTTTTTGTGTAAATAATATTTTGATTTAAAATGTTTTATGTTTTGTATCATAAATCACATCATAATTTTCGTCAAATGACATAAAAAATGTTCGAAATATTAGTTTCAATAATTTGAAATAAATCTAACTAAAATATGCAATAATGCTTTGATTATAATAATAGATTTATTTATGATGACTTCAAAATATAAGTCAGAGTGTATTAAAGATATTGAAAATTAAGGTATTTTCAATATTTTTTGTATACAATTCATTCTTTATAATGTTAATGCATAACTGTATATTGCTGATTTTTTCATCATTTTCATTTTATTGTACATTAAAAATTAATCTTGGTTTATTTTTATGTTTTATTTTTGTGGAAAGGAATATAAAATACTTTACAGAAGAAATAATAAAAGTAATTTAATTATGCTGATTTAATTATGCTGTATGAAAATATCTAATAAGAATTGGTTTTAACCATTCATTCCAAACAAATGAAATGAGAAATAATAAATAAATTAATGATTATTTCCCTTAGATAATACTGAATACAATAAAATTAACAAAATCGTTACAATTAATTCCATGCTATAATCAGTATATTAAATAATAGATCACATATATTAGTGATCACATAGATCGACTCTAACTATCATACTATTAAAAAAAATAAGATTTAAGATTTTGAAATAATAATTTATTTTAATTCTTCGCTAATGAAGCTAAATGCTTTTGCATTAAAAATTCACCAGCAATAATTGGTTCATATTTTGGTTGATCATCCGGATTGGTCATAATAACATCAACCAAAGCATCACGATTAATATTAAAGAAAAATGCAATAGATTGTCTTCTTTTAGTGGATTGTGCTGGGACAATTTCATCATTAGCAATACTGGATTCATATTCAGATTGAGGAATAATAACTCTATGCAATGTTGATAACCAGTAGTCATTCGTCCATCTCTTCATTAAATCACCTAAATTTATAATAAAACCATTTTCAATATACGGTACATCAACCCAATTAGGTGGATCTTTGTCTTTTGATACTTGTAAACCTGGGCCATCGCTTTTTAAGATAGTTATTGCACCATAATCTGTATGAGCACTCGCTCTAGTCTGTCCTTTGGGTATGGACCTGGGGTCTGGTATAGCTGGATAATTCAATGCACGTATAGCAGAAGCATGATGTGTACAATACTTCTCAAAGAAATATTCATCTGGTAATTTCAATGCCAATGCAAAACCACGAAGAATTAGTTTAGCAAGATCAGTAATAACTTCATAATACTCCGTGTAATGGTTAGAAAAATCTATTGGTACTTGAGGGAATATCCTGGCAGGAAATCCAGCTATTGGATCAGCTGGGCCAATGCTAAACATTTCCTTTAAATCAGGTAATTGCATTTGCTTAGATTGGCCTGATTCAACTGCTTTACCTGCGCTGAGAATTTCACCACCAAGCTGAGAATATCCAAATGGATACACACTTTGATCAGCGAATTGAACTTCCAATTTTTGCTCTATCGGCAAATCGAAGAAATCCTTCGTTGAATTCCATACAGATTCAATTAAGGTTATATTCACATTATGACCAACAGCTATAAAAAATCCAATCTATAAACAATATGAATGTCAAATATATCACATAGTATAATCATATAATGATGATATGTAAAAACTAAATCCCGAACCTCTTTGCACGCTTTCCCTATTTCATTTGCAACTGTCAATCTTTCTTCCACACTACCATCCCGTAATTTAGAAATATCAATTATTGGAATAGAAATTGTTGATGATTTGAAGTCTGTATTGAAATTAAACTCCATTATTATTGAATGTTGTAGGTTGTTGGTACAGATATAATCACTATTAAAAAGGACACAACAATATCAATATTATAAAATGATTGAATATAGAATTACTGTAGTGTAGATCTTTAATATACAATCAACCTCATCAAATAATAATATGAAACGATTCCAGAATTGTTGTTGCGTAAAAAAAGATACACTATTTTATTTTTAGCACCAAGAAGGAGTTCGATTCCATATATTTTTGTAATTAATATAATATATATACCAATGGACGACCAGTATTTAATTGTAGTTGAGGATAAATAGTTCAAAAAACAATTCAAAAATATTTGTAGTAGTTTTTTTTGAAACATATAATCCGGTAATTCATTCACTTAATATATAATAATAATGGTATTAAACAACCTAACTCTCTTTCACCATTGAAAATGATTCTGTAAGCTTTACACAGATTGTGTGTTGTTCAATTGCACAAGCAATTACACGATTGCACAATACAATTTTTTTATTATTATTACCGGTACCGCTGTAAATCTGTAAAAATATCACTAACAATTTCTTACAAAGATTTCTTCTCTTATTAATATTATTTGAAAAATCATGGTAGATATTATATGTGTTTTCAATCCTAATTCTCAATTGTATTGCTGTCAATCATATAAAATTAAACTGAAAGTTCCTTCACAATCAAATTCAACCAACCACCCGATAACAAAAGTTAGTCATAATAATGGTAATGGGAACGATTCTACTAAAAAAGAAGATCTAAACACAGGTATTACCAAATTATCTTTCGCAAGTCGTTTAAGCTTAAACACGATTCTATATATATAGGATTAACGATCGAAATACCGAACGAAGAATTGAATCAATTTCAAGCGCATACACTGATATCTTCGGCACAATTTGATGAGCACAATAGAGTGGATGTAATTTGTAACAGCATTTATTGTGATACTATAAATGCAATGACTGGCAGTGACAACCTTGTTTATTTTGTTGATCCAATTGACAGTACATTCAGCTTGGTACTAACTAATATAATACTTCAACAGTTCAACTTACAACACAAAAGAGATGATATTACAGACGGTCGAGTTAATCAAGAGCACATGAGTATTTGTAACCAAATTGTGTTTCGACATCGTCAAAGCGGAGCCATACGAGAATTAAATCTATGGGTATACAATGTAGATGATAGGATGGTCGTAGTAGACATTGATGGAACGATAACAAAATCTGATGTGACAGGATACATTCAAACAGTTTATTTCGGAATCTTCACTCATATTCATTTAGGTGTGGTTGATTTTTTTCAACTTTTGACAGAAAAATATAATTGTAATATAATTTATCTAACTGCAAGACCTAAAATTGTAAGAAATGAAACAAAACAATTTTTACACAATTTGTCAAGTTATGATAACCGAAAACTACCGAATGGACCATTATTTATGAATGATGAAGAGCTTGCATATGCTGTTTATCGAGAGTTAATAGCAAAAACAACAATGGAATTCAAAAGTATTGTTTTAGGCAGTTTAACTGAAGTATTTCAGAATGCAGGACTTTTGCAAGTTTCTCCATTTATTTTTGGCTTTGGGAATAAAGAAAGTGATGCAAATGCTTATAATCTATCTGGTATTAATACAGAGAGTATATTTATTATAGACACATCATCCAAAATTAAAGTATGGAAATATTTGCAGATTTACAAAGATCCATTAATCGCAGAGAGTTATAAACATAGTGGAGTTGATGTTATAAATGGTAAACTTTCTATCACTGTAACTACGAAGAGCATTGACCACTCGAATAGTTTGTTAACTGAAGATGTAATATTTACACCAAATAATTCCATTCATTATGAAGTTGAATTTGATTCATATGCTGATAGAAGTCTTACTAATTATATAGATTTGTTGTACAATAGATTGCAAGGAAATTCATAATGCTGCATTTTGATTTAAAGTAAAATTCTTTCATTTTCATTTAACCGAACTCTTCTAACTTATATTATTCAAATACTTTTTAGTCAATGTGATAAAGTACAATTTTAATTACCTAATATAAGAAAAGTTATTCCTGAAAATTGTTTCTGTTAAGCTAAAATAAAAATTGATCTTCTTGAAATTATTTTGTTACATTTTTCCAAACTACACTTGATTGCATCACATACAAAATATCACTGCGTTAAAATACAATAGCCTTGAATTATTGTAATTTTCTTATTTTCCTCTCAAAGAATGGGGCTTCTATATACTTAAATGTGTACAGAAGTTTTGAGTGTTAAGTATTCCGAGCTCATAGGGGGGTAAGATATGTATCCCTTCACCCACCTTTTCCGGTGACCGGAAAACGGATTTATTCGTTGTTTTTTCCGTACGTCACATAGAGCTCATCTAGAAAACGTGACAAAAAAATGGGTTTCGTTACCATTTTCGTCCTATCTGAATGATTTACTTTGTATAATAGAGGATTAATCTGCACATTAAATCTTTGATAGAAGTGGAATAAATATTTGTATCAATTGTTGCAAAGCCAGTGATTGTCTATAATAATTTTTACAACATATACAACTTAAAATAAATTTTGGACATCCTGCATGTATCGAATTTCATTTATCATAAATACTAATTGAATTCAACGCAACAATAAATAACTTCCTTTATTATTTATCTATATTTCAAAATGGGAAATCAGACTTCAAATCAACCTACTCCAGTGAACCAAGGAAGATCTTTGTCGATCAGTTCAACTGCATCATTAAGCAGAACAAAAAATTTGAGGGAACAAAAGCGATATGGTGTGGTGAATATGAAAATATCAAGTACTTCAACAAATCGACGAGGACAAGAAAATACCATAAATCATGTAATAACGCCTAAAGGAACAATTTTGTATGGATCTTTATGTACTCCATTCTTGATTCAAAAAGGTAAGGAAAAGGAAAAAAAAATATTATTGATTTCTTGATTTCCAAATTTAAAATGTAAAAAATTCATTTTATAGCTCTATCATCATCTGGATATCCAATTCTCGCTCCGTCAGAAATTGCTTTATCTGACTCAAGAGCACATAAACTATTGATAACATATTGCAACGGTTGGAATGCAATTCCTTTTCCAGAGGTATTTTCTCGTCATTCTGGAACTTGTTTGATACTTGGTGATCGCACAATGACAAGTCCTCCATTCTCAATAAAGGTTGGGGACTGCTTTAGGTTAGGTTCTGTTGGACTAGTTGTTTCAGAAATGCGTGAACGAACTGGTTGTGATGAAATTAGAATTGAAAATAAAACACTTCAATTTCTAAAAGATGAGTCTCTAGCTTTGGAACCACAAGAAGATATGGCAGCACTTGCTTCTGATGAATATCGAGATAGTCTCCAAGAACGACAATCAACATCAGGTTGTAGTTTAAGAGAATCTGCCGAGTCAATGAGTTCATCTTTACCTGCAGAAACTTTTGTTGGTTCTGGTGGAATTGCTAATGGAGAGCGATATGTTTGCTACATGTGCTATGAAACACATAACACCGATGAAGATGCGTTAGTTGCTCCGTGTGAGTGCAAGGGGGACACTAGATATTTACATGTTCAATGCTTACAGAAATGGTACCAATCGTCAGTATGTGGTGTACAAGCACAAGTTATTAGAACAACAGGAAATGGAGCACCTGCTTGTAAGATTTGTGGAGCTGCATACAAAACAACTTTTCGTCGACCAGATGGCAAAAAAGCAAGTCTTCTTGAGGTAATATTATAACTTAATTATAGTAATTATAACAGTTCAACAATTCTTATAATTTATAATATTATTTAGATTCAAAACGATGGACCTTATCTTTCACTTGTGGTTGTCACAAAACATGACACTAACCCTGGATTATTCAATACAAAATTCCGTTTGAATTTTGGTCGAATGGCCTCAAATGCTCATTTATCTGATGAAGAAGTCAACTCAATTGTAATTGGAAGATCTTCTTCATGCAATATGATTTTAGATTATCGTACAGTCTCAACTATTCATGCAAAAATCCATTATTCGGTAAAATAATTTATTCATCTAGTTACTTTCATTATTTCATTTATATAACATTATTTTATTTTATTAGGATGGCAAGTTTTTTCTTACTGACAAAAGATCGTCAAACGGAACTATGATATATTTACAAGATCCTTTACCACTGCCATATTCTACACCATTAAGATTTAGAATGGGTCGTACCACTTTACAATTACAAGTACGATAATAATTAATTTTTATTTTTTGTAAAAACTATCATAATTATTAAAATGATAATATTTTTTAGGCAAAACGTAATTGGACTTCAGCAATGCGTAGTATGATTGGTAATAACTATCATGATGTGAATTGTCCCAGTGCTATGGACATTATGAATTTATTAAACGAATCTAATAATTCTTTACAAAGCTCCCAAAATAATCCTAATTTCTTATCGAAACGATCATATACATTAAAAACTATTAATGAAGGAAGTGTTGATGGAGGAGATAATAATAGTAACATTCATGCACCTATGGAAAGAATGATCACTGAAGTAGTTGATTTTAATCGTGACGCAAATAATGATATGAATTTAAATGATTATGAGTTTAATGAAGGTGGAAATAATAGTCCAATGTTTATCTCACGTGGCAATTCTGGATTAACAGCCATGTCACTTGGTGCACATACAACAACAGCACTTGGTGGTAGTGCTCGTTTAACTTTGAATCATGCAGCATTGCAACAAAACGAGACTTTACTGGATAATGACCATTTATTAACAGCATTTAATACTATGAATGTTAACGATTATACGACAAGTACAGCGGCTATTCCTCTCCTTGCAGAAGATCGCACAGAACGACTTTATAATCATGAATATGAAAAGGCTCAGGTAAATGGAGCTAATGGCAACGGTAACGGTAGTGGTTGTAATACTCCAATTTCACGTGAAGAGAATTATGGATATGGCTCACCATTAAGTGCAAATACAAAACAATCTGCAACATCATCCCTTCATCAAATGTCATTAAAATTACCAGCCAATACAAATATTATTGCAGAAGAAGAATTACAATATAAATCGACTTTTCTGACTCGTACTTCTATGAATAATAGTTTTAACAATAATAATAATACAATTGAAGACTCAAAAGAAGATCAAATCATCACAAAAATTGATGGAATTTCTTCACAAATGATTGGAAAAAATTCAAAACAAAGTTCAAAAGCATTTAAAGATTATTCATCTAATTTGAATGGTTCCCTATCAGACATGAGTGGTGATGAGGTAATAATAATAACTAATTATAATAATAATAACAATAATAATAATAATAACTAATAATAATAATAATAATAATAACAATAATAATAATAATAATAATAATAATAATAATAATAATAATAATAATAATA
>VKHH01007301.1:0-11465 GCA_015144975.1 Epipyxis sp. PR26KG | reverse complement strand
GAACATGTCGGGGCTAAAGCCACCGACCTACGGAGCTGCATCTGTAGGTCGGCGGCTTCAGCCCCGACGTGACGTCGCAAAAACACCACGAAGGCTGAACCCCTCAACCCACTTTGCGCATCAATAGCGGTAAGTGTTGGCCTTGTAAGGACCGTTTTTCGACACACCGATGTAAGCGGCTTGCTCATCGCTGAGTTCGGTCAGCATCGCACCGACCTTTTTCAGGTGCAGGCGGGCCACTTTTTCATCGAGGTGCTTGGGCAACACATAGACCTTGCCGGACTCGTAATGGTCTTGCTTGGTGAACAACTCGATCTGCGCAATCGTCTGGTTGGCAAACGAGGAAGACATCACGAAGCTGGGGTGGCCCGTGGCACAACCCAGGTTCACCAAACGGCCTTTGGCCAGCAGGGTGATCTTCTTGCCATCGGGGAAGATGACGTGGTCGACCTGGGGCTTGATCTCGTCCCACACGCACTTCTCGAGCGAAGCGACGTCAATCTCGTTGTCGAAGTGGCCGATGTTGCAGACGATGGCTTCGTCCTTCATGGCGGCCATGTGCTCGTAGCGGATCACGTTCTTGTTGCCGGTGGCGGACACGAAGATGTCGCACTTGTCGGCCGCGTATTCCATGGTCACGACCTTGTAGCCTTCCATTGCGGCTTGCAGGGCATTGATGGGGTCGATCTCGGTGACCCACACCTGGGCGCTCAGGGCACGCCAAGCCCAAATCCAGGCTATTTGCTTGTTGTTGGTAAAACAACAGACCGCGCCAAGATCGGCGCATATGCCGCCTCACTCCCACCTATTTATGCCAGTCTTGATGGCTATTATCTCGCCATCGGAGCACCCGGGCGCGGCGTGACGTGGCTAGAGGGGCCGTGGACAGATCGATCGGTGATTTTTGCCAAATTTCCCACCCGTGCCCGGGCCGATGCTTTCTGGTGGGGGGAGACTTACCGTACCGCCATTCGCAAGCGCGACAATGCTGGTGTGTTCAGCGTGGTAGCCATTGAAGGAACAGGCCCGACGCCATTTGAAGGGGCGGGGGCGGGCTTTCTGCTTGTCATGACTGGGCCGACCGGCAAAAGTGCTGACGAGCAAGGTGCCTCTGATCGCGCAGCTGCCAGCCTTGTCGAAGGCGTAAAGCGCTCCGGCGGCCAATTGGTCAATTCACCCGGCGCTGGCCAATTCACGCCCATGGAGGGCGACACCGTGTTTGATCGCATCGTGGTTGCTGCGTGGCCCAGCGTCGCGGCACGTGACGTCTATCTCGCCAGTGCCGACGCCATAGAAGCCAAACGTCTCCGCCAACTGGCTGGCATCAGTGCGGTGGCGTCCGCTAACGGGGTTCCACGCAACCAAGCTCCGACTGCTGTTTCGCCCAAATGAAGCGAATCAAACTGGGTGGTGTGAGTGCCATTTCCGGACTTTTTTAGGCGGTTTGACGGTCCAACCTCTAGAGCCCTGCGCGCCAAAAGGGTCTAAATCGTCCTTAAAAAAGCTTGAGCATGCCTGCTATGCGGAATTGCAATGCAGATGTAAGCACCTAAAACCCTTATCATAATTCTGTTACTTTTCCCTGAATTCGCGAAAGTTGCAGGGCGGAACTGCGCTGCTGAGTTTGCGAAAGGGCGCCCAAAAGGGTAAAAGTGAGTCATGAAGTCGGGACAGACCGGCCTCTCTAGGACTTTCGCGCGTGATGCTGCGACCGTCCTAGGGACTGTGTGTTTGATCGTATGCCTCAGCACGATCGCTCATGCAGAACCTGTGGTGGAAGATGCCCAGGTTGATGCCGACATAACCACGACCCAATCCCAGGGTACTCCGCAATCGAAGCGCAACACGGCCGGTCTCGACCGTGCGCGTCAGATACGGTGTCTGGCTGAGGCAGTATACTATGAAGCGAAGGGTGAGCCCCGTCGCGGCCAAGAAGCAGTAGCTGAAGTGGTTGCAACGCGGGTGGCTTCAAAGGCATATCCAAAGAGTTTCTGTGGCGTTGTTTATCAACGTTCAGGACGGAGTTGCCAATTCTCGTGGGCGTGCAGCGCGAAGCGCGCCCCAAGTGGTCTTCAGTGGCAACGTGCCAATGAGATTGCAGAACGTGTCGTCGATGGGTGGAGACCCGGTGTAGCACCCGGTGCGACCCACTTCCATGCGACGTTTGTTGACCCCAGTTGGGCGCGCGTCTATCGCCGTGTCACCAGCATTGGGGGCCATGTCTTCTATCGCCAGATTGTGCGGTAATCCCAAACGAAGTCTATTTCGACTTCACATCTAACAAATGCCCTCGCTGTCTCCGGCGAGGGCATTTTGTTTTGGGGTTTAGCTATTCAAGACGCTTTTGCGCATTTGCTTGGCGAGATATTTGGGCAAGAACCGGCTGAAGAAATGCGCGCGATCTGCAGCCTTTCCGACTTTGACGATGACGTCGTCCCCATGCACCGCATCCCAGGTTCGCGCGGCAGCCATCTCAACCGGGTAGATTTCGATGCCGGCCATAGCAGGACGCTCCTTCGAGTTTGATCCCTCTTTCTGCACCATGTCGAGGATGGGGGTGTCGACGAACCAAGGGCATAAGGCGACGACGCGAATATTCTTGCGCGAAAACTCAACGTCTAAAGCCTCGCTCAAACCCCGTACCGCAAACTTCGTCGCCGAATAAACGGCCAGGCGAGGTGAGCCAACAAGTCCTGCGGTCGATGCTGTGTTGATGACACGGGCGCCTGGCGTTGTTTCCAAGAGCGGCAGGGCAGCATAGACGCCATTCATGACGCCCTTTAGGTTCACGTCGACCACAAGGTCGGCGTCATCTTGGCCGACTTCTTCATACCAGCCGTGCTTGCCGATCCCGGCATTGTTGAAGAGAACATGCATCCGCCCACCCGTGGCATCGCCAAATTGGCTGACAGCATTGCTCCATCCATGCCGATCACGGACGTCGAAAACGCCTGTGCAATAGGAATCAACCGGCATGTCCGCCGCTGTTTCGGCAACGCCCGCGGCATTGACGTCATAAAGCCCACAATACCAGCCGCGCTGAGCAAAATAATGGGCTGTCGCCCGGCCAATGCCTGATCCAGCCCCGGTAATGAAAATCGTTTTCCGGCCGCGCGCTTCACTCATGTTTAATCCCCGTTGGAAGGTCTTGTGCGCCAAAGTGCAGCGCAGCCCAATTAGACCTGCAGAAACCCCACCGAACGGTACAAATGCACTGCGGTCAAGTGTGCTTGAATGTGATTGGCGCGCTATATGAGATCCTAAGACAGGAGAGATCTGATGGAAGACCGCGACACGTGGATCAAGCAGTTGCGCTATCGCGCTTGGCGGCGTGGGTTCCGCGAACATGATTTCTTGATGGGTACCTTTGCCGACCAGCATTTGGCCAACGCCAGCTTAGAAGACTTAAGCCTCTTTGAAGCCCTGCTCGACCAAGCAGACTGGGACGTCTATTATTGGATCGTTGGCCAAGTACCGGTTCCTGAAAAGTATCAGGGACCTGTAATGGAAACGCTGCAGGCGATGAGCTTCACCGTTGAAACCATTCGTCGGACAAGTTGACGGGCGAGACGGAGTCGCACCCTTACGAATGACACAAACATCTGTATATTCGACCTCATGGCTACAGACCTTGAGCATTATCCCAGTGTATGGGCCCGTCGGGCGGACTTAATCGTCCATATCGCAGGCCTAACCTTGGCTTTGTTTGGCGGCGGCCTCGCTTTGGGTCTGGCCGTAAGCAATGGGATGTTGGGCAAAGTCGCGGCGGTTTCCATATACGCCTTGGGCTTGATCGCCATGCTAGCGTTCTCTCTGGCCTATAATTTTGCGAAACCTAGTTGGCAGCCGTTTTTGCGCCGGCTCGACCATGCTGGCATCTTCTTGATGATCGCTGCGAGCTACACCCCTTTTACCACCCAGGCTCTAACCGGGGCTTGGTCCATTGGCATGACGACTGCAGTCTGGTCTTTGGCGGCTTTGGGCATTGCGGGCAAAATGTTCTTGCCGGGCCTTGGCAAAGCGATTTGGGTCTTTCTCTATCTGGCTTTGGGCTGGATGGTGGTGATTGCCATTAAGCCGATGATTGAAGAAGTTCCCGCGGTTGCGATGTGGTTGTTGGCGGCGGGTGGTGTTGTCTATTCGGTCGGCACGATCTTCTACGCGGCAAAGGGTCTTAAGTTCCGTCGCGCGATTTGGCACGGTCATGTCGTGGCCGCCGCGGGTCTGCATTACGCCGCCATTCTGGTCGGGGTCGTGCTGGTTGGGGCCCAATAGACAGGTCCTCCGTCCAACGCCAGCGCCTTGATGCGCAGGTCTAGTTGCGAAAACTCAATGGAAGGACTGTGTCAACAGCTCGATTTGTTTGGGTCGCCCGCTTGACGCCGAATGCCGCGCGCCGCACAAGTTCGTCCAAACAACAGGGGAGAAAACACCATGGCGAAAATCGGCTATTTGTGCGTTGGCACCAATGATTTTGACAAGGCCACAGCCTTTTACACCGCGCTTCTAGCAGAAATTGGTGGCAAGCCCTTGATGCCAACCCCCGCAGGCTTGATTTATCGCCTGACCGAAGGAGCGATGTTCATGGTGACCCGCCCGCATGACGGTGCGCCCGCGACCTTTGGCAACGGGACCATGGTAGCGTTTCAAGTCGATTCCTCTGAGCAGGTCAGCGCCCTGCATGCCAAAGCCCTGGAATTGGGCGGCACGTGTGAAGGCCAGCCCGGCCCGCGAGGTGCCTTTGGCGAATTTTCTTATTTCCGGGACTTGGACGGCAACAAACTGGCTGCCTTTTACTCGGCCCGCTGAAGTCACGCACGAACCAACGGCTACTGAGCACTGACCCTCGCCAAGGGGGCAGGGGATCGCTATATCGCGTGACCATCCTCCTCAAAAGCACAGCGCCCGATGCCGATCTCTCTTGTCGAAACCCTCGCCAACGCCGTTGGTCCATTACGTGTGTCGGGTGCCGTTGAAGGCTATGACGCGGGGCTGATTGCGCGTGCCGCTCTGCTGCGCGGTGGGGTCACACTGCATGTGGCGCGCGACGACGCCCAAGCTTCGAGCTTTCTAGCTGCAGTTCGCTTTTACGCGCCAAGCCTGTCGGTGCTGCGCCTGCCTGCTTGGGATTGCTTGCCCTATGACCGCGTGGGCCCAGCCCCTGAGATCAGCGCAACGCGACTTTCGACCCTTACCCAATTGATCCGGCGCAAAGAGGGCGATGCGCCGGTACTGGTATTGACGACGGGGGCTTCGCTTCTTCAGCGTGTTGCGCCAAGGGACAGGCTGCGCGCAGCGTCCTTCTCGGCCAGACCCGGCCAGATTCTCGATGTCAGCGCCATTCAGGCTTATTTTGCCGCCAATGGCTATGTGCGTACTGCAACCGTGCGCGAGCGTGGGGACTTTGCCATTCGTGGCGGGGTGATTGATTTATTCCCGCCGGAACTGCCAGAGCCCGTGCGCCTCGACCTGTTTGGCGATACGCTGGAAAGCATCCGTAGCTTTGACCCAGAGACACAGCGTTCAACCCATCAATTGCAGGGCGTGGTGTTAGCCCCTGTCTCTGAAGCCATTCTGGATGACGTTGCCGCCAGCCGTTTCCGCCTCGGCTATTTGGAATTGTTTGGCGCAGCCCAAGGTGACCCGCTCTATGAAGCGGTTACAAAACGGATGCGCCGCAATGGCATGGAGCATTGGTTGCCACTGTTCCATGAACATATGGAGACGGTCTTTGATTATGTCGGCAAGGATGCCCTGATCAGTCTCGATCCCCATGCCTTGGACGCCTCAACAGAGCGCGCCGCCCAAGTAGCCGATTATTACGAAGCACGCCGTATCCCGCCGCCCAAGGGTTCCGCGCCCTATAACCCCCTGCCACCTGAGCGCCTCTATACCACGGTCGCCGAACTAGAAGGCGTGCTTGCTAGCCGGGATGTCCGTCGCCTCAGCGCCTATCAGGAGGCAGAAGGCAGTCAAGCGCTGATCGAAAGCGGAGCCAAGGCTGGCCGCAACTTCGCCACCGAACGCGCCACTGAAGGCGTCAATGTTTGGGATGCGGCGCGCAAGCATGTGGAGGCTTTGGCCGCCCAAGGTATAAAACCCATCCTGGCGGCTTGGACAGAAGGCTCGGCAGAGCGTTTAGGGCATGTGTTGCAAGAACATGGCATGGCCGCCTTGTTCCCGCTGCCCAATGCCGATGCGATTACCCTCATGCCCAAGGGGGCGATTGGTCTGGCGGTTCTGCCGCTAGAGCGCGGCTTTGTTGCCGAAGACTATGCCATCCTGTCGGAACAAGACATTTTGGGTGAGCGCTTGGGCCGCGCGCGCAAGCGCCGAAAAGCGGCTAGCATTATTCTAGAAGCAGGTAGCCTTTCGGCTGGTGACCTCGTGGTACATATCGACCACGGTATTGGCCGCTACGAAGGCTTGCGCACCTTGGACGTGCAGGGCGCGCCGCACGATTGCTTGGAGCTGATCTATGCTGGCGGCGACAAGCTGTTCCTGCCGGTTGAGAATATCGAACTCGTCTCGCGTTATGGCTCAGAAGATGCGACCGCCCTGCTAGACAAATTGGGCGGTGTGGCGTGGCAAGGGCGCAAGGCCAAAGCGAAACAGCGCCTGAAAGACATGGCCGAGGCGCTGATCAAGATCGCCGCCGCACGTGCCGCTAAAGTGTCCGAGCCGATTGTGGCCGGTTCTGGCGATTATGATGAATTCTGTGCCCGCTTCCCATGGGATGAGACCGACGATCAATTGTCGGCGATTGAAGACATCTTCAATGATCTGGCCGCAGGCCATCCGATGGACCGCTTGATCTGTGGTGACGTCGGCTTTGGCAAGACCGAAGTTGCCTTGCGCGCAGCCTTTGTCGTGGCGATGAGTGGCCGACAGGTGGCGGTCGTTTGCCCCACCACGCTGCTATCGCGCCAGCATTTCAAGACCTTTAGCGAACGGTTCCGCGGCTGGCCGATCCGCGTGCGGCAATTGTCGCGCATGGTGGGGTCCAAAGAAACCGCCGATACCAAGCGCGACCTCGCTGATGGCAAGATTGACATTGTCGTTGGCACCCATGCCATCTTCGCCAAGGACCTTGCCATTCGCGATTTGGGCCTTGTGATCGTCGATGAGGAGCAGCATTTCGGCGTGAAGCACAAAGAGCGCCTGAAAGAATTGCGCACCGACACCCATGTGCTGACCCTATCCGCCACGCCGATCCCGCGCACCTTGCAATTGTCGCTGGCTGGCATCCGCGAAATGTCGATCATCGCCACCCCACCAGTCGACCGCTTGGCTGTGCGCACCTATGTGACGCCGTGGGACCCGATCACGATCCGCGAAGCCTTGCTGCGTGAGAAATATCGCGGTGGCCAAGCCTTCTTTGTCGCCCCGCGCGTGGAGCACCTTGAAGACATTGAGCGCTTCATGAAGGAAATGGTGCCAGAAATGACCTATGCGGTCGCGCATGGTCAGATGAGCCCAACTCAGATGGAGCCGATCGTGACCGCCTTTTATGAAGGCGTCTATGATGTGCTGATCTCCACCACGATTGTGGAGAGTGGTTTAGATATTCCTCGTGCCAACACGCTAATTACCTGGCGGGCCGATATGTTCGGTCTTGCGCAAATGTATCAATTGCGTGGCCGCGTTGGCCGCTCCAAGACCCGCGCCTATGCCTATCTGACGGTTCCGGCTGAAAAGCCGATCACGCCAAGCGCGGAAAAGCGTCTAAAAATCCTGCAATCACTCGACAGTCTCGGCGCTGGCTTCCAATTGGCCAGCCACGACCTCGATATGCGCGGCGGTGGCAACCTCTTGGGCGAAGAGCAATCGGGCAATATTCGTGAAGTCGGCGTCGAACTCTATCAGCAAATGCTGGAAGAAGCGGTGGCAAGCCTGCAAGATGGCGGCGAAGTCGTCTCCGCCCGGTCGTGGTCGCCCGCGATCAATCTCGGTGTCGCCGTTCTGATCCCAGAAGATTATGTCGCCGACCTCAATGTACGTTTGTCGCTTTATCGCCGCTTGAGTGAGCTGGAGAGCGATGCAGATCGCGACAGCTATGCCGCGGAACTGGCAGACCGTTTTGGCCCACTACCCGAAGAAGCGCGTCAGTTGATCCAGATTGCGGGCGTGAAAGCGCTCTGCCGCAAGGCTCACATCGCCAAGCTCCATCCAGGTCCAAAAGGGGCGGCGCTAACCTTCCGCCCAGAGTCCGCGCCTAACCCGATGAAGCTGGTCGCCGCCGTGCAAAAACAGCCCGCTTTGTTCCGCTTGCGACCGGACGGCAAAATGGTCGTCAACGGCGACTGGTCCACACCAGAGCAGCGCCTCAAGGGTGCGCGACGGGCGGCGGCTTTCCTGGCTGCGGAAATGGGCTAAGAGGCGGGGGTGGTGTTTGCACCCCCAACTGCCCTCAAGCCTTGAGTTTTGAGGGCATTGCTCCTACATGACCGCCATCACGCACGCGAGCTCGCGGCGCGCGAACCCTTTTTTATTCCTTTGGGGATGAGGCTGGGGTCGTTCGTCCATCCGGCGCGGTTCTCATCCGAGACCGCTCCTGCTCGCGGAGGCTAGCCGGAAAAAGGATTGAAATACTATGGCAGTGCCAGAATTTACCATGCGCCAATTGCTCGAAGTGGGCGCACACTTTGGTCACCAGACCCACCGTTGGAACCCAAAGATGAAGCGTTTCATCTTTGGTGAGCGCGCCAACATCCACATTATCGACCTCAGCCAAACCGTGCCTTTGTTGCATCAGGCTTTGCTGCGCGTCCGTGACGTGACTGCAAAGGGCGGCCGCGTTTTGTTCGTTGGTACCAAGCGTCAAGCTTCGGACCCTGTGGCCGCTGCTGCAAAGCGCTGCGCCCAATATTACGTCAACAGCCGCTGGCTGGGTGGCACGCTGACCAATTGGCAGACGATTTCGAAGTCGATTGCCCGCATGCGCGAAGTTGAAGCCATTGTGCAAGGCGACGCTCCTGCTGGTTTGACCAAGAAAGAAATTCTGAACCTGACCCGCGAATATGAAAAGCTTGAGCGTTCGCTCGGCGGGATTCGCGACATGGGCGGTATTCCTGACTTGATGTTCGTAATCGACACCAACAAGGAAGCGATTGCGATCAAAGAAGCCAAGAAATTGGGTATCCCAGTTGCGGCGATGATCGACAGCAATTGCGATCCCGACGAAGTCGACTTCCCAATCCCAGGCAATGATGACGCTGCGCGTTCCATCCAATTGTTCTGCGACCTGATCGCAGACGCAGCTTTGGATGGCTTGGCCGAAGGTCAATCGTCTTCGGGCGTTGATTTGGGTGCCGCGGAAAACCCAGTTGAGCCTGTATTGGCTCAGATCACGGAAGAAGCTGTCGCAGAATCGGTTGATGGCGACGTTGAAGCTCCTGCTGAAGCTTAAAAATTCCCGCCTTGGTTTGTGCTGACACAGGCCAAGGCGGACCCAACAAACACTCTACCCTGGAGGCGATTATGGCCGAGATTACGGCTGCCCTCGTTAAGGATCTTCGCGAGAAGACCGGCGTCGGCATGATGGACTGCAAAAAAGCGCTGACCGAAAACAACGGTGACATCGAAGCATCGATTGACTGGTTGCGTGCAAAAGGCCTTTCGAAGGCTGCTAAGAAAGCTGACCGTGCGGCGGCTGAAGGCTTGGTTGGCGTTTATGTTGAAGGCAACACCGGTGTGTTGGTCGAGCTGAACGCTGAAACCGACTTCGTGTCGCGCAACGAACAGTTCCAAGCAGCCGTCAGCGGCATCACCAAATTAGCTCATGGCTTTGACGGCTTGGAAGCTTTGGGTGCAGCCGCTTCGCCAGCAGGTGAAGGCACTGTCAACGACTATGTGACCAATCTGATCGCCACCATTGGCGAAAACATGACTTTGCGCCGTATGGCCAAAGTATCGGTCAACCAAGGCGTTGTGGCTTCTTACATCCACACTGCAACTGGTGAAGGCCTAGGCCGCATCGGCGTGTTGGTTGGCGTTGAAACTGGCGGTGACGCTGCTGTTGCCAATGACATCGGCCGCAAGGTCGCGATGCACATTGCTGCGACCGCACCTTTGTCGCTCAAGACTGACGATCTCGACCCAGCTGTGGTTGAGCGCGAGCGTCAAGTTCTGACTGAGCAAGCCCGCGAAAGCGGTAAGTCGGATGACGTGATCGCACGTATGATCGAAGGCCGGATCCGCAAGTTCTATGAAGAAGTGGTGCTTTTGCAGCAGCCATTCGTCATGAACCCAGATCAGACTGTTGCAGCCTTTGTTGCTGAAACGGCTAAAGCTGCTGGGATCAGCGCGGAAGTCACTGGCTTTGCTATGTTCAAGCTGGGCGATGGCGTTGAGAAAAAAGAAGACGATTTCGCCGCAGAAGTGGCCGCTTTAAGCGGTACTTAAGCCAAAGAATCTTCCTTTTCTGGCCGTGATTGCCAGATAGACGGAAAACGGCAAAGTGAAAGATGACACTTTGCTGACAAGAAACAGGGCGGCATGCTTGGCGTGCCGCCCTTGGTCTGTCAGAAGACCTGCCTGCATGCTTTCGGGCGAGTCATGTTAAGGCCTGTCGAAAGCTGGGAGACGCAGCCAAATGAATGAAGTAGCCAATCCAAAGGACCAGAAGCCGCGCCGGATTTTGCTCAAGATTTCGGGCGAGGCCCTCATGGGCGATGGTCAGTTTGGTATTGATCAAGAAACCTGTCTTGGGTTTGCGCGCGATGTGAAAGCCGCGCGTGATTCTGGTATTGAGCTCTGCTTGGTCATTGGGGGCGGCAACATCTTCCGTGGCATCTCTGGCGCTGCCAAAGGGATGGAACGTGCAACGGCCGATTATATGGGCATGTTGGCCACCGTCATAAATGCACTGGCGCTGCAAGGGGCGCTCGAAAGCATTGGTGTTCATACCCGCGTTCAGTCCGCCATTCCGATGCAGACGGTGTGTGAGCCTTACATCCGTCGCCGGGCGATGCGTCACATGGAAAAAGGCCGCATTGTTATCTTTGCTGCAGGCGTCGGCAGTCCATTTTTCACAACCGACTCCGGTGCCGCCCTGCGCGCCGCTGAAATGGGCTGTGATGCCTTGTTAAAGGGCACTGGCGTGGATGGCGTCTATACCGCCGATCCTAAGACCGACCCAACAGCGACCCGCTATGACAAGCTGTCCTATACCGACGTCCTAGCAAAAAACTTAAAAGTGATGGATGCGTCTGCCGTATCGATGATGCGCGACAGCAATATTCCCATTATCGTTTTCAATATTCGTCAACCCGGGCGCTTGGCCGAGGTGCTTGCTGGCACCGGAGTCTGCACCGTCATAACGGACAACTAAACCATGCCGACATTTGATATCCAAGACACCAAACGCCGAATGGAAGGCGCAATCACGGCCTTGAAGAACGATTTTCAAGGCCGTGATTGCGCCTTCCATTCGGCGTTTGGTGTCTTGGATATCAAATGTCGGC
>VKHH01007300.1:0-11473 GCA_015144975.1 Epipyxis sp. PR26KG | reverse complement strand
CAACAACAGCGGCGCTGGAATTGGTTTCGACCCGTCTGCGCGCCAAATCCTGAAAAGCGGGAAATATGCCGCGGAAAGTTCCCGCTTTTCAGGATTTGGCGCGCAGACGGGTCGAAACCAATTCCAGCGCCGCTGTTGTTGAGGGTGTTTTGGCCGGGATCGGGCTGGCGGGCATGCCGACAGTTCTAGCTTCCGTTTACCCGGAACTGGTCATGGTGGGTGAAGCCCTGGAGCCGTTAGAGTTGAGCCTTGTCTATCATCGCGACATTGAACGAATCCCTCGGATCAAAGTTGCTCTGAAGTGGTTAGAGGCCGTTTTCGACCAGAAAACCAAGCCTTGGTACCGCAGGGAATTCGTTCCGCCGCGTGACTTTGAACCCTTTTTGGGGGGAGAAACGCCTAACCTGCGGCTCGGAGCAGGCAAAGTTACCGAGAGGGCACCCGCACAAACACAGGTGCCAAAACGTCGTATCGCCACATCTGGTGCTTAAGTTTGTAGTAATGGAGTATGTGAAGTGTCCGCAAAAGAGAACGTAAACCCCCGTAAGGCCGATGACCTCGATCATTTTGTTGCTCAACGAGTTCGTCGGCAACGTGATGCAGTCGACATGACTCAAGACCAACTTGCCCAAGCCTTGGGCATTTCTTTCCAGCAGCTCCAAAAATACGAGCGCGGCGTCAATCGGATATCCGCGTCGCGTTTGTTCCAGATTTCCTGTGTGTTGGGTGTCGGGCCTGAGTATTTCTACGAAGGGGTTGATTGCTCTCAATATGGCGCAACCCCAAAGTCCGAGCGTGCTGAGGGTCCACAGTCGTCCATCCTGAGCCTGATTGCTCAGAACCCAGATGCTACAGACCTGGTCATCGCGTTTGCGGCGATTAAGTCGTCCAAGCAACGCCAGAAGGCAATTGATCTGGTAAAGCTGCTGGCAGATTGACCATTTTGCGGTGGCGTTTACGACTTCTAGGTCGTAGCGCCACCTTTAGGTCTAGACACAACTTTGGCGTGACATCATACTGAGCCTTATTAAAGTAAGGTTTGTATAGATGTCTGATACGTTCGATTTAACTCAAAAAAAGCGTCCAGCCTCGTTTGGACGCTTGGTTCCAATTCTCTTGGCGCTGCTGGCCACTGGCGGTCTCATTTACTGGTTTACTAAACCAAAGCCAGACATTCGCTATGCGCGCAGTGCGACCATTATCCTAAGTCAGATTGAGCCGGGCGGTGACGTCAAGGCGAAGCTTGAACGAGGCGCCGAAGTCAGCGTTATCCTAGCTAAGGATCTGAACGGCTGGGCCATGGTTTTGGTCCCGCCTTCAGATATGGGCTTCATTCGTTTGGCTGAAATCGATTCCGATCGCAGGCCGGTGTTGACCGGGGCCTACAAAGCCAAGGCGTTACAGAAGGCCATCTCCTTGCGGGAGGAGCCCAATCCCGCCGCGCAACAGGTTGATGAGATTCCCACCAAAACCATGGTGCAGGTCTGGGGCTATACCGCAACGCCAACCGGAAGCTGGGCCGAAATCACCCGCTATAATGAGAAAAAGGTTGGTTATGTGCTCCGTAACGAGCTGGAGGCCGCCTTCGAATAAGGCGGCCCCGTGGTCGGGCTAGCCTCGAGGTAACAGGATTGTCGCGCCCACGGTTTGGCGGCCTTCTAGAGCGCGATGTGCGTCGGCTGCCTGCTCAAGCGGATAGCGTGCACCAATTACTGGCCGGATCACTCCCTTTTCCACAAGGGCGAAAAGGTCCTTGGCTGCTTGATCTAGTTCCGGTGTCATCGCCACATAATCAAACAATGTTGGCCTGGTCAGAAACAACGACCCACGTCGGGAGAGATCAAGCGGCGATACTGGCGCTGGTGGGCCAGAGGCATTGCCAAAGCTTACGGTCAAGCCACGTCTTGCGGTACTGTCGAGCGAGGCTACCAAAGTATCAGCACCCACAGAATCATAGACGATTTCACAGCCTTTGCCGTTTGTAAGTGCCCTGACCCGCTCAGCAATCGGCTCCGAACGATAAAGGATGATTTCGGAGCAGCCATGCTCGCGGGCTAATTCAGCCTTTGCCTCGCTCCCCACGGTGCCAATGACGCGAACACCCAGATGGGCAAGCCATGAGCAGGCGATCAAGCCTACCCCGCCCGCGGCGGCATGAAACAAGACTGTATCCCCTGCCTTCAACGGCCGTAGGCGCTGGATCAGGAACTCAGCGGTCAGGCCCTTCAAGAGGATACCTGCGGCAACATCTAGCCCTATTGCATCGGGAACTTTGACGGCGCGGCCTTCTGGCACGGCAGCATAATCGGCATAGGCACCCAAGGGCCCAGACGAAAAGGCAACCCGGTCGCCAATCTCAAACCGGGTAACGGCTTCACCAATAGAGGTTACGATACCCGCCCCTTCAAGGCCAAGGCCGGACGGCAAGGGAATCGGGTAAAGGCCTGTGCGCTGATAAGTATCGATGAAATTGAGACCACATGCGGCCATCTCAATCAAAATCTCATCCGGCTTTGGCGTGGGGATTGGAACCTCGCGTAATTCGAGGACCTCTGGGCCACCCAGCCGAGAAAGGCCGACTTGACGCATCATGACAAGGTCTCTGCGAAGAAGGCCACTGTCCGCTCATTCGCAAGCTTGGCACCCGCCGCATCATAATGCTGACCACCAACGCGAGCGAAGGCATGATCGAGACCCTCGTAAACATGCATCCGGATTTGGGCGTGGCCAGAGAGCCCGGCCTTCATGGCGGCTTGAGCCTCCTTGTTTACAAAGGAATCTTCCGATGCAACGTGCAGGAGCAAGGGCTTGGTCTCTGCAGTGGCCTCGGCCAAGCGCTCCTGAATGCCAACACCATAATAGCTGACGCTCGCATTGATGGTCGTGCGGGTCGCGGTCAAATAGGCCAAGAGCCCACCCAAGCAATAGCCAACTGCGCCGATGGTTCCATGGCTTTTGCGGACATGGTCAATGGTGGCTTGAATGTCCACTACGCCTTTGTCGACATTAAATTTGCCAAAATAGTCAAAAGCCTGCTGCCATTCTTCCGGTGTTTGATCGGTGATATCGATCCCGGGCTGGATGCGCCAGAACAGATCGGGGACCACTGCAAAATAGCCCTCGGCGGCATAGGCGTCCGCCAGATCACGCATGACTTTGTTGACGCCAAAGATCTCTTGGATCACCACTAATGCGTGGCCATTGGCCTGCGCAGGTGTGGCAACATAAGCCATGAATGCGCCATCTGGTCCATTGATCGTGACATGCCCGCCCATATGTATATTCTCCGCAAATCAGAATTGATCGTCGCCTCGCTTGACCTGACGATAGTCGAGCCCCAAGTGAAGGTTGTTACGGCTATGACCTAGTCCCAAGACCATGGGATGACAATCGGTTTTGTTATCTTTCGGGAAAGCCGCGATGGGTGATAATTGCGGTCAGCATTGTTTGGCCGAGAATTTGGAGAAGGTAGCATGAAAGTCAGTATTGAAGTGGATTTGACGCCGAGCGAAGCACGCGAGCTTTTGGGCATGCCGAACCTGACCTCCATCCAAGAGACTTTTGTTGGGATCGCCAAGGATAAGCTCGAGAGGACCGGCAATATGGTTGATGTTGAGCCTATGCTAAGGACTTGGACGGGTCTTGGTGGTGCGGCGACCGAGGCGTTTGGTGCCCTTGTTGGCGCAGCCTTGAAAGCTGCGACAAGTGATGTGCCTTCAATGTCCACAACCACTACGGACAACAGTGCGAGCGATAAGTCCTCGTGACGGCTTCTACCATCGTGGCCCTTGCCTCAGGGCCCGGGCCAGCCGGCGTCAGCATCATCCGCTTATCCGGGCCAGCCTGTGAAGCGGTCGGCCAGCGATTGATCGGCGGTCTACCTCTGCCGCGACGGGCGAAACTCGCAAGGGTGGTCGGCCTTGACGATGAGCCCATTGATAATGCACTCGTTATTTATTTCCCAAGGCCAAATAGCTTCACTGGCGAGGACGTGCTCGAGCTGCACGTCCATGGCGGCCGGGCTGTCGTGCGCGATACACTAGAGGCTTGCTTGGGAATTGATGGCGTCCGCTTCGCTGAGGCGGGTGAGTTTAGCCGCCGCGCTTTCATCAATGGCAAGATGGACCTGACGGCGGCTGAAGGCTTGGCCGACCTCGTGGAAGCCGAAACAGCCGCACAGCGTCGGCAAGCTCTCCGGCAGATGGAAGGCGAGCTGGCCGATGAAGTGGATCGTTGGCGCGAAGCGGTAATTGATTGCCTTGCCGATGCCGAAGGCGACATTGATTTCCCAGATGAGGACCTTCCACCGGGTTTGAGTGGTCGGGCGCGCCGTCGAATTGAAGACCTAAAGACACGGTTAGAAGCCTATTTGGCTGATGCTCGTCGGGCAGAGCGGGTTCGAAGTGGTTTTCAGGTGGCAATTGTTGGAAAGCCGAATGCCGGAAAATCGAGTTTAATCAATCAACTAGTACGTCGCGAGGCCGCGATTGTGTCTCCGGTTCCGGGCACAACTCGCGATATTGTTGAGGTACGTTTGATCCTTGGCGGTATGGTGATTCTAATTTCTGACACGGCGGGCCTACGGGATTCGGATGACTTGATTGAGGCAGAGGGGGTGCGTCGGGCCCGTCAACGCGCCAAGGAGGCTGACGTGCGTTTGGCACTTGTGACTAGCCATGAGGATAAGTCAGAGTTCAGCGATTTGATGATCGATGGGGATATCTGGCTTCTCGGTCAAGCGGATCGGTTGGCTTGGACTAATGTGGGCCCTGGCGAGCTGTGTGTTTCAAGCGTGAGCCGGCTTGGCCTTGACGAGCTGGAAGCCGTTCTCGCCAATCGTGCGCAAGCCGACCTTGGTAAAGCTGAGTCCGCGCCTTTAACGCGTCTGCGCCATCAAGAGGCGGTGCGGGATGGGATTGGGGCATTGGATCGGGCGCTGACAGCTTCGGTACATGCGCCGGAACTTGTTGCGGAGGACTTGCGTCTGGCTGCGCGTGCTTTGGGTCGGGTAACTGGACGCGTCGATATGGAAGATGTCCTAGATCGGCTCTTTTCCCAATTCTGTATCGGCAAGTAGCGCTACTGATCAGGCCTGGTTTCACGTGAAACAGTTCTGAGGGGATGAGTCGACCTATGCGCCAAGTTTCGCTATGTAGGCCGCCCCAATCAGAGGCAAGACTTTGGCACATAGCGCTTACGACATCATTATCATTGGCGGCGGGCACGCGGGCTGTGAAGCTGCGGCCGCAAGTGCGCGCGTCGGTGCCGACACACTCCTTGTCACCCACAATGCCGCGACCATCGGCGAAATGTCTTGCAACCCAGCGATTGGTGGACTTGGCAAGGGTCACTTGGTCCGAGAGATCGATGCCCTAGACGGGATCATGGGCAAGGCCGCCGATGCGGCTGGCATTCAGTTCCGAATGCTAAACCGCTCTAAAGGGCCTGCCGTTCGCGGACCACGGGCGCAGGCGGATCGGAAACTCTATCGTGAAGCCGTCCAGTCACTACTCGCAGGCCAAGACAATTTAGACATCCTGAGCGCCGCGGTGGAAGACCTGATCCTTGTTGACGGGGTCTGCCGTGGCATCATTTTGGGCAATGGCGATGGGATTGAAGCTGGTGCTGTTGTGCTGACCACCGGCACATTCCTCAATGGTATGATCCACTTGGGTCAAAAGACTTGGCCAGCTGGTCGTATTGATGAAGCTCCAGCTATTGGACTGGCCCAAACCCTTTATCGGCGCGGCTTGCCAATGGGCCGCCTAAAAACTGGCACACCGGCACGGCTGGATGGGCGCACAATTGACTATAGTGTCTGTGAAATGCAGCCGGGGGATGAACCACCAACTCCCTTTTCCTTCCTTAACGAACAGATCACCACACCTCAGGTGCCATGCTGGATCACATGGACGAACGAGGCGACACATCAGATCATTCGCGACAATCTCCATCTATCGGCTGTTTATGGTGGCGGGATTGAGGGCCGCGGACCACGCTATTGCCCCTCGATTGAAGACAAGATTGTACGGTTTTCAGATAAGGATCGCCATCAGATTTTCTTAGAGCCGGAAGGACTAGATGACCCAACCATCTATCCAAATGGTATTTCGACGTCCTTCCCAGAGGAAGTCCAAGCTGCGTTCATGCGCACCATCCCGGGTCTCGAGCAGGTGGAGATCCTGCGTTACGCTTATGCGATTGAATATGATTATGTGGACCCTCGTGCGTTAGGTTCAGACCTATCGGTTCAGTCCGTCCCGGGGCTTTATCTTGCAGGGCAAATCAACGGGACGACCGGCTATGAGGAAGCAGCAGCGCAGGGCCTGATGGCCGGCCTCAATGCAGCGCAACGGGTAGGTGGAAACGCGCCCTTCAGTTTTCGTCGCGACGAGGCCTATATCGGCGTTCTAATTGACGATCTTATCACGCGCGGCGTTTCAGAGCCCTATCGGATGTTTACATCCCGTGCCGAGTACCGCTTAACGCTCCGGGCCGACAATGCCGACCAACGCCTAACGCCAGTCGGTATCTCGCTTGGATTGGTCGGCACTCATCGAGCACAAGCCTTTGCAGAGAAACTGAGCGAAATTTCAAAGGCGCGTGCCTATGCGACTGAGACGAAGATCACACCGACAGAGGCAGCCAAGCTTGGCCTGCCAGTCAATCAGGATGGTCGCAAGCGGAGTGTTTTGGAATTGATTGCTCACCCGCAAATTGGGTTGCCGCGCCTGACGGATTTGTTCCCGGGCCTAGCCGAAATGAGCCAAAGGGCTTTGACACAGCTTGAGACCGAAGCAGTTTACTCGGGCTATCTGGATCGGCAGCAGGCAGATATCGTCGCTTTCCGTCGGGACGAGGACTTGGTGCTGCCTCAGGATCTCGACTATGGCGCGATCGGCGGTCTTTCGAATGAGGCCCGTGAGAAGCTTTTGGCTGTGCGCCCAACGACATTGGGACAGGCGTCGCGGATCGAGGGTATGACGGCTGGTGCACTTACTGCCCTGTTAGCTTTTGTTCGCCGAGGAGTAAACGCCCGTGCGACCGCGTGAATTAACTGGGGATCGGACCCCAGAGGCAGTGCAAACACTACTTATGTCGGACTACGGTGTTTCACGTGAAACCATCGAGCGATTTCTGGCCTATCAAGCCATACTTACCAAATGGGCCCCACGGATCAATCTCGTCGGGGCATCGACCCTCGCCTCCTTTTGGGATCGACACATCCTCGACTCTGCACAAATACTCCCACTGGCGCATCCTGAAGCGAAGAGCTGGGTCGACTTCGGTTCAGGCGCTGGCTTCCCGGGACTGGTCATTGCCGCGCTGATACAATCGCGCGACGGCGCGCAGGTGACACTCATCGAAGCCAGCACCAAGCGCTGCGGGTTCTTAAGGGAAGCAGCTCGCGCCATGCAGGTGCATGTCAATATCGTGAACGACAAGCTCGAAAATGTCGTGCCCCATCCGGTCGACATCATTACCGCGCGGGCCTTTACAGCCCTTGATCGCCTCCTCGCCTATGCGGATCCCTGGCAAGGACCCCGCACACAAGCACTGTTTCCAAAAGGGGAAGAAGTGTTAGCAGAGCTAGAACAGGCCTCGACAAACTGGCTCTTTAAGTCGACAATCCACTCCTCCGTCAGCGATGCACGGGGCTGCATCGTTGAGGTAACCGAATGCCAAGTCAGAACAGGGTCCACGCAACTATGAAGAAAACACGCGTCATTGCCGTGGCAAACCAAAAGGGTGGCGTTGGCAAAACCACGACCGCGATCAATCTCGCAACCGCCCTTGCAGCCGTCGGCGAGGCAGTTCTGATCTTAGACATCGACGCGCAGGGCAATGCCTCAACAGGCTTGGGTGTATCAGCGGCGGCACGTAAGCTTACGTCCTACGACGTCATCATGGGTGAGGCTTCGTTTGCAGAGGCCGCCATCCCGACGCGAATTCCAAATCTTGCGGTCATACCAGCCAGCGTTGACCTAGCCGGGGTCGAAATGGAATTGTCGCAAGCGCCCAACCGGGCATTCCGTCTCCGCGATGCCCTCGCACGCCACCGTGTTGACATCAGCCGCGGCGATGGAGTGGATTATGATTTCATTCTCATCGACTGCCCGCCCTCGCTTAATGTCGTTACCATCAATGCGATGACAGCAGCGGATGCCGTGCTGGTTCCACTCCAATGCGAGTTCTTTGCACTGGAAGGCCTCACACAATTAATGCGAACAGTCGATCTGGTCAAAGGCTCACTCAATCCAGCCCTTGAGATTCAAGGCATCGTGCTGACGATGTATGATCAGCGCAACAATCTGTCCGACCAAGTCGCGCTAGATGTTCGCACCCATTTGGGAGACAAGGTCTATACGACCGTAATCCCCCGCAATGTGCGGGTTTCAGAGGCCCCCTCGTTTGGCAAGCCAGCCCTCCTTTACGATTACAAATGCTCTGGGAGCCAAGCATATATGCGCTTGGCGAGCGAGGTTCTGCAACGTGAACGCACAAGGTTAGCAGCATGAGCGACGAAGCCGAATTGGGCACAAAAGCCCCAAGCAAGACTGACAACCGCCCAGCTCGTGGCCTAGGACGCGGGCTTTCTGCGCTGCTGGGCGACACAGAAACGACACGCCCTACCGAGGAGCGGGGCGCTGATGGCGGGACGCGTGAGATTGGTCTCGACCTCATTGTACGCAACCCCACGCAGCCGCGTCGTCAATTTGACGAACATGATCTGCAGACCTTGGCCGATTCCATCCGACAGCATGGCATTTTGCAGCCTTTGCTGTTGCGCTTGCTCGATGATGGCTCGGGCCGATACGAGATTGTCGCTGGTGAACGCCGATGGCGCGCTGCACAATTGGCGGGATTACATGTTGTACCAGCCTTGGTGCGTAGCTTTGATGACCTCGCGACGTTGGAAGTCTCCATTGTTGAGAACGTGCAACGCGCAGACTTGAACCCAATCGAAGAAGCCCTTGCCTTTCAACAATTGGCCGAGCGCTTTGGTCGCACCCAGCAAGCCATTGCTGACACTGTCGGCAAAAGCCGAGCGCATATCGCAAATACCCTGCGGCTCTTATCCTTGCCTGAGTCGGTAAAGGACCTTGTCCGGTCCGGAGACCTCAGTGCCGGTCATGCGCGCGCGATCATCAGTGCACCCGACCCACTGGCAGCAGCCCGCGCGATAATCGATCGGGGTTTGAGTGTTCGAGACGCCGAAAAGCTACTAACCAAGTCTGAGGGCACAAAGGGTGGCTCGGGGATTGGCTCTGGCGGCAAACGCGACGATGCAGGTGACGCAGATTCAAAAGCGCTCGCCCACGATTTATCCGCGACACTCGGTTTGGATGTCAGCTTAGCCCACAAGGGCGACAAAGGCGGTGCCCTCACAATTCATTATCGCAGTCTAGAGCAATTAGACGACTTGTGCCGCAAACTCACCGTGATTGCGCGATAAGAATCAATCAGACGAATCAACCAATTTCAGCGCCGCTGCTTGGTCTGCAGCTGGTGATCCTGGCACCAAACATAAACGCATCACCCCTTTAGCACCGACCTCTGCCAAGAAGGCCGCGAAATCGTCTTTCCAACCATCGTGCAAGACCGCATCAAAGGTGCCGTCATCCTTCCCGACATGCACCCAGGGCAGCCCTGTGCGCAGACGCTTCTCAAATCCAGAAATTTGTTGTTGCCCTTGTTCGGCAAGAAGGCCCAATCGTACCGCTATGCTGGCCTTTTCCAACCGCGCGATCCCGAGACCTCGCGTACGCGGGTCTGGGTCCAATACGCTGATGGTGACACCAACTATGCCCGCTTCCACCAAAGTGGCGCTACAAGCAGGACCACGCGTGCTGTCATGCGCACAAGGCTCCAAGGTTACATAGGCATGAGAGCCCACCGCCTTGGCTCCAGCCATTGCCAACGCCATCGCCTCCCCATGCGGCCTGCCGCCTGCTTGTGTCCGACCTTCGCCGACAATGATCCCATCCTGCACCAAGACACAGCCAACACTGGGATTGGGCATGGTATGACCAAGACCTGATCGTGCAAGCTCCAGCGCACGCGACATGAAAGCAATGTCAGCCAGCGACCACTGCAGGACCGGCTCTGGCATCGAATTATCCGATAACGGGCAATGGCTGTGCCCGGCTGGCATCGAGATATTTGGCCGAAATAGGCTTCAAGGCAGCGTCCAACTCAATCAAAAGCGGATTGGCAGTTGGAACCTCGACCTCCATAATCTGTTCCTCATCAAGCGCGAACAAATGCTTGATGATGGCGCGCAAGGAGTTTCCATGCGCCGAAATCACAAGGCTCTCCTGCTTCAGATGCGGCGCAATGCTTGCCGACCAATAAGGTAACACGCGGGCCAAAGTCATGGCCAAACTCTCGCCGTCCGGCAAAGCACCCGCTGGAACATGCTGATACCGCAAATCATGGATAGGATGGAACGGATCAGACTTGGGTTGCGGCGGTGGCGGCACATCATAGGAACGCCGCCAAATGCGCACTTGATCTTCGCCGTGCTTCGCCATCGTTTCGGCTTTATCTAGGCCGGTGAGCGCGCCATAATGACGCTCGTTCAGACACCAGCTCTTTTCCTCAGGCAGCCAACAGCAATCCATTTCCTCAAGCGCCAGCCAAAGGGTCCGGATCGCCCGGGTCTGCAGCGACGTAAACGCGCGTGAAAAACCTACACCCGATGACTTCAAAAGCTGACCAGCCTTTCGGGCTTGCGCCAATAAACAAATTCCATTAATATTTAATGATACAAGATCGTCACCATTAATAAAAGATACAACTGGATATTGTATGTCAATTGTACGATTTACATTAGATACCAATTTATTACCAGTATTTATTCCAACAATGCAAACAAATTCATCAACTCAAACAGTGTATTCCATAACAATGCAATATAATGGAATATACTTTCAACAATATATGCAATTTTTACCGCAAGATACATCATCATATTCAGCCAATTATTTTCATGTTTATAATTTTCAATATGTTTGTATGTTAATCAATAATACATTTACACAATGTTATGAAGGTTTAGTACAAAAATGTGAATTACAAGGAATTAATTTAGATCCAACAATAGAAACTCCAATGATAACCTATGATGCAACAACACAATTATTTACCATAACAGCCGATTCAAATTATGGAATAAATAATGCTGGTTCTATTCAAATATATTTTAATAATGCACTGCAAAGTTTATTTTTATTTAATGCATATTTTAAATCATTATCAGATACAAATGGATTAAATTATCAATCGGAAATAATATGTCCCCAATTTTATCAATTGTTTTTGTTTCTACACAATTAAAGGCCGCCTGGTCCAAATCCCGGAGAATTGTTTGTCCGGCACTTTTTGAAATTTTATTTTTGAATTTACCACAAAAAATATTTGAAAATTACATTTAATTTACTTAACAAGAAGCCTCTTACAATAATAATGT
>VKHH01007299.1:0-11473 GCA_015144975.1 Epipyxis sp. PR26KG | reverse complement strand
TGTGCCTGATTATCTGTTCGTTTCGACAAATGTTGCAAAATATTTCAAAAATCATTTGATTAGCATTATTGTGCAATGCTTTCATCATCATTTACCTGGTGCATTGGCTAAGAAATGGAATTATGATGAGTCAGATTCGGAGTCAGCATCTGCAGTGCCATCAACAGGAAGACGAACACGATCATTATTATGGAAGTATTTGAAATGGTGGTTCAAGACCATTATGGTATTCTTACAATCAGAATCGACGTTACAAAGGGTGGTAATTAATCTTTTGCAATCGATATTTTTGACATGTATGCTTGTGCTGTGGACCATCCTGGCATCCGATGAGTTGTTTATGATACTATTCTTTGCAATGGTGGGGTCGATGACTTTGTTTTGTTTGATAAAATATTTCTATTCAATTAAACGAAGACATACAGCAACTAGAGTAGCTGATGAGTCCATTACTGATAGTAGCGGTAAGGGTCCTGAGGATGTTAGCTTGGCATCTCATTATAGTACGAGCCGAAGGCGAGATACAAGTATGAAACCTTCCGTTAAACTTATCGGTATGGTTCGAGAATTTTCCGCTGTTACATAATAATAAGATAACAAATAATTACTATCATATCATTAGATATTATAATAATTCATTAATATAATAATAATCTAATAATTCAATCAAAGGTTGGTGAAAAGTAATTTTACAAGATCGTGTATTACTTTGCTTTACTGTACTGGCTATCATTTTGTTCACTAGAATTACTCATGTCTATCGATTGTTTATCATTATGATGATGATCGCAGCTATAGCACCAATAACATCGATTTCAGAAACACTATGGAGTAATAACATTTTAATATGTGAGCAGCAAGTAAAATAAATAAACCATTGGTTCAGTAAATTTTGGCAAAATATCGATAATCGCCAACGCTCGAATATTACAAACATAATAATAATAATAATAATATAAATTAAAATCGAAGGATCGATGAAGATATTCTTTATTATCTATAGTACATTATAATAGTTATAATATTTTTAGTTATTTCTAAACTCAACTTTGGTGTGATTTTATAAGAAAAATACTGACCTGCACGCTAACATACATTACCTACAATAATATTTTGTTGATAGTTTTAGACAAATTTTATGATTATGATCGCCATGCTGTGTAATAACTGAAGCTCACTATTACTATTACTAATAACGAATTAATTTGTTATAATATAGTATTAGTATGTAGATGGTATTATTCATTATTCCAGTATATAATAATATCAAAGAATCATTATTATTGTTGAGCTTTGCTTTACTATTACGACTGCCAACAAACTCAACAATAATTTCCATCCCAAAATTATGATTTTATGATTTTTCAATTTTTTGATATGATTATAATGATATTATAATGATAACATTATAATGATACTATAATCATTATTTCAAAAACAAAAGAAAATAATAATAAATGATTCTAAAGATTATTGACAATTGGAATAATGAGAATATATAATCTGAGATTAGATTAAGAGATTTATTATCTAAATAAATTAACAATTCGTGTTGTTATTTTTATTTAAAAATTTTTTAAAAAATGGAATATAATAAAACTTACTTTCTCATAATACCAGAGTATATGTTGTTTGGCATTTGTTATAATTATTATAATAATTATTTGAATGATTTAAAATATATATTAAATATTATTTTTGGAATAATAATAATTTGTTTATTCTCTTTTCTAATTGATATGATAAGATTAGGTTAAGGTGATGTGGACGGACCATTAGGGTGGGAAACATAATAATAAATGAAGATAATAACATAATTATTAGTTTGAATAATAATGTACAAGCTTCCCTTGACTGTTGAGTAGTACCTTCTTATTATATCTATTATAATGATAATGATGAATGATACTAGTATGGATGAATGGAGAAACACACAAATTTAAGTATTATTATAGAATAGCATAATAATATAAAGTTAAATGTACAGTATCCGGTATCTAACAACTGATTCGATTGCTTGTCCGATTACATTATTATTATATGAAATTAAGACTATTATTATTATTATGAATAATATAACTTAAACATCTCCCTCCGATCTCTAGTATATCTGTTATTGTAATAATAAATTTACTTGTCTTCTTAGGGAAAAGATTTTTCAAAAATAAAATAATCTATATTCTTAAATTATTTAAATTCTTATAAAGTGTGGCAATTATAATATGCCACAAAAATAATATAACTGTTAAATCTAATATTATGAAATTTCAGAAATCTAATATTTATATATTATTAATTTGAGATAATAGTAACATTTGAAGATTCAGATGTGACATTTTGAATTTCATCTACAGATTTAGGTGGAAGAATACACATAGTTACACCAAGCAAATCTGAATCAATCTCATTCACTTCTTTTTTTGTTTTATCTTTATTTTCAATTAATGGTGATTGGAAAACAGTAGAATTATTATTATTATTATTGTTATTATAATTATTATCATTATTATTATTAATATTATTATTAATAATATTATTATCATTATTATTATCAGTCATTGAAATATTCTGAAGAGAATTGTCACCTCTAATACCACTTATTCCATTACTAATAGTTTTCACCATTTTGCTTATTAAATCCATTGCAGCTGGATCAGAATCATATTCATTATCAACTTGTAATATTCGACTACTATCTATTATACCAGCCACTTGACGTGCGACACCATTGAGCATAGGTCGTAAAGACTCAAATGATCCACTATAGTTTTCTTCATTTATTATTTGTACTCGTTTAGATTCTGTTTTTTTTGAACTACTATTTTTTTGTTTCCATCGAGCATCCATTATTGCATTATCTCCTTGATCCATTTCAAATCTTAGTTGTTCTTGTAATGAATCACTTTCAACTCGAGTGAAACCAAGCACTTCTGTCATAAGAGATCCACCAAGTTTTAAAGAGACTTCACGGTCATCGGATTGGGCTTTTGTTGCACCAGCTTCTAATATATGGTAGTATTCACTCATATCTGTTGATCTAAAAATGGAATTACCGTATGACGTTATTAAAATAACATAAATAATAATTAATAAATAAAATAAAAACCTTGCAAATATTGGAACACCAGGATATGATTCATGTAACCGCTCCACTGCTTTTATATTCATTTCATCATCATCATATGTAACAATAAATGCTTTAGGATTTTCAATACCAGCTGTACTTAACACTAATGGTTGAGATCCTTCCCCATACAAAATATTGACTCCTGATCTATAACCACTGATGACTAATGCAGGATCTAAATCAAAAGCAATGTATTGTTTACCATTTGATGGTTGCAATCTTTCTTTTATTAACTCAGAATTCATAAACTTTACAATATTCTGTCCCACAACTCCATAACCACAAATAACAATACAATCTGAAGTGCTCTCTTCATCAACAACCTTGTCAATACAATCAGTTAATTCTGTTTTTAATACACGTTTTCTATCTTCATTATCAAGATAATTCGCGATAATATCACCAAATTGTGATAAATATGGGGTGAGTGCCATTGAAATAACCACTACTCCTACTAAAATTTTAGCCAATTGATCAGGAATAACTCGTAATTTATCTGCTAATGTTAATACCACAAAAGCGAATTCACCACCACCTGACAATAATAGACCAGTACGAATACTCTCTGCTTTGGTTAATTCGAAGAATGGGCCTAAGAAGGTTAATATAACTGTTTTAAATGCGATAAGACCACCAGTTAGAGCAATAACTGTTGGCCATTGCTCTTGTATCACATTGGGTTCCACAGATGCACCTGTAGTCATAAAAAACAATCCTAATAATAATCCTCTGAAAGGTTGAATATCTGTTTCAATCTGTGTTCGATAGTTTGATTCGGCGAGAAGTGTCCCTGCCACAAATGCTCCTAAATAGAACATTAAAAACGTATAATAAAATATTGATGAGTCAAAAATAAAATAATCAAATCCCAGAGAAGAAACGTTTACCAGTCATAGCAAATAATATACTAAATTATAACAAAAAAAAACTAATCAGCAAACGTTAGACCTACCCAAAGTGCTGGATAACCCAAGAGCATCTGTAAGCCCACCAGTACCAAGTGCTACTAATAAGCATAATGCTACAAACGTTTCAGATGAGCGTGATTTCGCAACGATAGAAAATAAATATCGTACCAATGCACCACCAATGAAAAGAATTCCACCTAACCCTACTAAAGCTTTCAAAAACGTCAAACCCAATATAGTAAGTTGTGCTTCAAGCGTTACAGTTCCAGTGTTACTTTCAATTATTGGTAGCAGAACTAACACTGGCACAACTGCAATATCTTGCAATAGGAGGATACCAAGGGAAGCAGCTCCAAATTTGGTTGAAAGTTGATTTTTCTCTTGTAATATTTTCAACACGAATGCTGAAGATGAAAGTGACAATGCAGCACCAATAACAAGAGCTTCGTCGAAACGAGTAATATCCACAACAGCTGGATCAGCACCAACTATAAACTCCAGAAATTGAACGCCACCAATGAATGGAAATATAAAAAAAGCAATTGTGCTTAGAAATACTTGTAATGTGCCCATACCAAAAGCAAATTTAGATAGTTTTTTTAAACGATCTATCGTTAATTCTAACCCTTGTTCAAAAAGTAAAAAGAGAACTCCAAAATCAGCTAATTCTTCCAAATCTCCAAGATCAGAAAATAAATGCAGTCCAGCTGGTCCAAGCAACAAACCAGCAGCTAAGAATCCTAACACTGGACTTGCGTTGAGAAATTTAAATAATGGAACAATGCAAATAGTAGCACAAAGAAATATAAGCAAATCATTTCCTAATGGTATCAATGAACCCGATGTTTTAACCTCTTCAGAAATAATATCTGTAGTTGTAACTGGGATAGGATTTGATTGAATTGTATCTGCCAACTGTCCAATTGCATGAGATGATGATTGAAATAAATTATCAATAAAATTAATACCGCTTACAAGAAAATCTGTATCGTGCAAGAAACTACCATACAGTGCAGTGACCGGAGTACAATATTTTTGCTTGTTTGATAGTTTATTAACGATCTTTCGGTGTCGAAAACTATATGAAGAAGATACATGAAACAATAACAGTATTATTGCAATATATTGGTTGCGAAATTTCATAATATTTTAATTTGATAAGTTACAGTAACAATTGACAATTGATAGTTGCTCTGTTTTTCTAATCTGTAATTAGTAATTAATAATAAATGATATGTTAAATTACAGTAGGCAAGGCAAAAGTGAAAGTTAGAATTAAAGTTAATCAATGATGTGTAAGCTGCATTCAATCAAATTGAATCGAGCTTGATAGATAATCCAGTAATGAATTACGTTTTTGGATGACAATTCACCGTTTTTTTGAAAGAATGACCCCGACGCCCCGACGCCCCCAAAATTTGTCAAAACCAAATTATGTGGCAGAGAAACGTTAAAAAAAATATTTTTGAAAACTAAATATAAGATCACCCTAAATATAGTGATTTAAAAAAATTATTTTAAGTTTTGACCCTAAATTTACCCTTAATTTTATCATATTAGTACACCCCCCTAAATTATAATAAAAATTATAATTTTATCATAAAAAATTATTGAAACAAACGAGTATATAATCAGCCAATTATTCTAATATGTAAAAGAAGAATTATTTATGATTTTTTGTCTTTCTGTAAATAAGTAAATAAAGTTTTTTCATTCATTTATACAAATTTTACGACATATTCATTCATTCATACAAATTCAGTGATAGGACCACCCATTAATTTCGCTAACCCAAATACTAAAACCACTATCGAATTTTGGTAAAAACCCATATTATAAGACCGGTTATAAATCAAGTGTAGATATAATTAATTTAAATTTAATGAAGTATAACAACAAATCGAATCGTTATTAAGAAGTTATAACACCCCATATTAGCGGGGAAAAAACTCGGCAGAAGCTAGGTTTTCAAAACCTCATCACTTTTTCTGAAATTTTGTGAAATTTTAACAAATAACCCCTAAATGTGGTTCCCCGAGTTAAACCTAGGTTTGAAAAGGAAACTCCGGGATGGGTTTCAAACCTAGGTTTTCAAAACCTCCCTTTTTCACAAAAACCGAGGTTTTGCTGAGGTTTTTTTCCGTTAATATCCATATGGGGTGTAATTAATATGAATGAATTAATTAATGGTGGATGAATGAATGAATGAATTATTATAGTGGATGGATGAATGAATGAATAGGCCGTACGTAACCAACATTAACTTAACTTATATATAACTTCATAACTTAACTTATTAATTCCTTAATTCACTTACTATATGGATATTACCTACTACTACTACCTTATATTATTTTCATACAGTGGTGAAGTGAAGTTCTATCATTCAATAAAGAGCAACAGCAATTACTAATGCACTTCTCTATGAATCGATTTAAGTTTTTATTCATTACACTTATTTGTGTTTTTAGTCACACTGTAACTGTCACATCGGACAAAAACGCTTTGCTAATTCTGCGTGAAGTGCAAACGAAAATTAGTAACTACAATGAGAATAGTAAGGATGTCGTAGGTGTTTCAGATCTTCCGTCTTTTGAAAATCAAATTCATCTTCCAATTAAAGTGAGTAATCTTAACATGATTGCATTAACAATATTTGCGTAAATGTCTACTTCAAACTAGGACAAGCCTTTTACTACACTATCTTTTGCTCAAACATTGGATGGATCAATGTAAGTTAATATTTTTTTAGATACTGTATAACGTATAATACCGAGTGACAGTATATGGCGAAATCTTTAAGTCATTTAACCTATAGTTTATTTTAATTATTATTGTATTCTATTTGATCTTCAATATTTACAGTGCCCCACTCGAAAGAGCTCGGCTTCATATCTCGTCAAATGGGTCATTTCAGTTATTACATTCTCTCCGTGCATGCCATGATGCGGTTCTGATAGGTATCAACACACTGTTACTCGATAGACCTCGATTAAATGTTCGCAATCCATTGCCAGGGATAAAAATTCCTCTCAAACAGCCTCGTGCTGTTGTAATTGATTCTCAGTTGAAATGTTTAGATGTGGAAATATTTTTGGAAAGTCCTATTGTATTATCAACTTTTGATCCAACAGGTGAGAGGTGGCAACTCACTCAAGCAAAGCTTGCATTGATTAATGGAGAGCTTATTAGTTGTAAAATGGATAAGGAAGGAAGGTAATCACATATAATAAGAGGTTTTATTATGATATATCATGAAGCATTCAGTTCAAAATAATATTAAATTTGCACCCTAAGTTATATGACTGACATCAAGTACTACTTACTGTCTGAGTTTTGATATTGAATAAATTATTATTATTGTTTTTATAAGTTTAACTACTTGGTGATGATAGATTAGCAGTAGTTGTGTATGATGATGATGTGTTACGAATATTTTTCTGCTTCTTCTAAAAGTGTATGATTACATTATAACCTTAATAATATTATTATTCATTTTATTTGATACTATTTAACCATTGCCAGCTGGTATATTATATATTAATAATAAAATATATTAACTTTATAAACAATGTGTATATTATATAATAATTTTAGTAATATTATTATTCAATTTTTCCATGCTAGAAAAACCAATTTCTGTCAAATCAAGCTTCTTAATTCAATAAATGTATATATTATATCATTTTTATATCACTTCTTATGATATTTCTCTTTAGTTTATGTTTATATTCTCGAATTCTGAACATAATACAAATTATTATCAATATTATATTTCTTTTCTTTTAGATGTGATTTACAGGATTGTTTACATATATTATATAACAATTATAATATCCAATCACTTCTCATCGAAGGAGGTGCAACAATAATTCAAACTTGTTTGGAACTAAAATTAATCGATTTGGTGGTTATGACCATAAGACCTTGTTTCTATGGGGGTTACCGATCGATGACAAGGCAATTATCAAATCCAGTAGCAATAGACCAGTTGAAAGTTAGCACTGTTGATGAACAAATAGTCCTCTTCGGGCCAATGAATTATGGTTTAAATGATAATTCAGGTTTAATTTGATTAGATTCGATAAATACAATATTTTTTAATCTATATATTAATTTCATCTTAATATTTTATTATCTATTTTGTAGGTTTCGAATGAATATTATACTGAAATATCTCACGACCCGGGGTCCTACGATTGTATGGACTCATATGAAGATGTGACACTTATAATCATCCGTATAATTAATAGAATCATCAATGTGTGCTTGAATTTTCTGAATTATGTGTTTTTGAAGAATGCATATAACCCGCCCTGCCACTGATTAATTCTGATAATATAATAGATTTTATATATAATACTAATTAATTGTTAATTATATTGACTATCCTAGGTATTGAATTTGTTGTTCTTTAAAATTAATACCATACATATGCTATCAAATTACATAATATACAGTCAAGCCCCACAGGGCATCTTATTCCCCTTTGATGATCCCCCTCTGTCATCGTATATGTGTATAATAATAGAGGTTTTGTTTAATATGAAACCGATAATAATTAATTTAATATAAACTATACATTCATTCCAAGCCCGACTGTTAAATTACCGTCTTTGTGTATCATTTAAACTATATTCTCATCTATTACTTACCCTCGATTTTGTTTCTCTTGTTTGTTTCCTTGTATTGTTTATTACTTTTTCAAATAATAAAAAAATTGTTTTAAGATTTTGTGTCATCAATGTTTCAGTTTATCAATGATACTACTTGTCTTTATCCAACTTAATCCATTCCATAACTTCTCAAATATCACAAATATCAATGGATCACATAATGTAATCTACAGTTATGATAACGTTAGACGTTTTGAGAAAATATGTCATAATTGTGGTTATGTTTTATTATATTTTGGATGAGTTATTTATTTTTATTTTAAAAAATAATCAAGAGTTAATATGCACTTTCACGAAATTGTGTCGAGTTATTGTTGAATGGAGAACAAACGAGAAAGAAGCGATTTCACATTGGACAATAATAACGAGAAGACAAAATTAAGTGAAATGGATATTAACTCAGGTTATTTTTTGATAATTTTTATTAGAGTTATATCACCTATCGCATAACCCTTGGTTATGATGTATAACTTACCTTCAAAAAAAATAACCCTATTATTTCCAATTTTCGGACTTTTTTCATATGTTTATAACTCTTTAATAGCTCTTATATATCATATCGACTTCAAAAATCCCATTAAAATAGTATAACCATTATTAGACAAGCTTATAAAGGTGTTTAATTGTGTAAATTTGTTTTGGTTTGATTTTTAGATCTTAATAACAAGTCCAAAATATTTGTAAAAAAAGAAAATACATCACCCAAAATACCTTTAATGGTTTCATCTTTTTCAAGTAAATACTAAACTAAAGAGTGCACTCGTCTAGTCGGTCTAAATAAGACAATGAAAGGGCTTTAGACAGGCTTGACTATATTATTTAATTAAATAAATATATTATTTTAATTTAAAGAATAACTAATAATTAGTTATAATAAATATAATTACTGATTACATACCTGATACTGTAGTATTATACTATTTTATGATCATTAATCATTAATTAATTTAATATTATGATTATAATATTTATGATATTTTCCTCATAAATATGAGGAAAATATTATATGTTTTATAAACTCAACAATATGTAATAATATTATTAGATGATTTAATAAATGTATTTATCAATAAATGAACGAATGAATCCCATCAGAAACGATAAATTATTATTTTAAAAAAAAATTACAAACAAATGATATTAAATTTTGGGCATAGTTAATATGCTTCCAGCCATCACAGATCTGTTTCTGTTGGTATCTATCTTGCTGCGAATAGCTGATGGCTTAATGGAGACATCTGGATAGCTTCCTTTCAATTCATAATTCCATTGAGTATCTTCAGTCACAACAATTAGAGTCGCACTAGAAAATAATAATAATTATTATTATTTTTAAGAATTACATTTAATTAAAATGTTAAATGTTTTTGCAAAATTGGTGAGGAAATATAGTAGTATTGTTATTATATAGATTATTATTATTACTATTATTGGGTGCCTTTGTTAAATTGAGCCCCAAAATTTAAGGTAATTTAGATTTTTTTTAAATTGCACACCGGACACATACCCGTTGTCTAAATATTTAGGGTAACCATAAATTTTTGTGAACTCTACTTGAGATATAGCCATTATTATTATTTAGGGGAATCCGGTATTATTATTTACAGAGGCATATTATTGAAACTATTATTATTATTATTATTATTATTATTATTATTATTATTATTAAAGTTATTATGGTTATTATAGTAATTATTATTATATATATTATCATCAGGTTGTAGTTACCTTTCAATAACCCCATATTCAATTGGTGCAAATGTAATAACAAAAGCAGTCCCTTCTGAACCATATGGAGCTAACACTCCCGTATGTGGTGTAACAGAGAAATGAGGAGATGATCTCAAACTAAAATAAGCTTTAAAATTAGAATATCCTAAAAATCGATTACTTAATCGAAACGTTACTCGATCAATACCACCAACTGGTGCTGTTAATTGAATTATATCATCTGGATCAGGTTCAGTTGCTTCGATTTCAGTCTTCACTTTCCATTTTCCTTTATTTTTACACATAATAACTAATTCTAATTCACCAGCAAATGTTCGTAATGGTTCAAATAATATTTGACATTTTATACCAAAATCAATTGATAATTTTCCTGGAATTATAATACGTTTCTCTGGACTATCTTCATCATATTCAATAACTTCCATTGGTTGCACACGAAATGATCGTTTAACTAATGCAGTAATTGAATCTGATACATTTACTTCAACACTAAATTCAGTTAATCCAATTTCTTGTGATATATTCATAATCTCTGTTTTCACAAGCCCTTCTAATGGAATAATAATTTCTTTTACAAAAGTTGTTTTACATTTCGTTTTAATAATTGGAATACGAATTGTATCTCCTGCTTCAGTAATTCCTATAATAATACATTGAAAATTAAAAAAAAATATTATTATAAATAATGAATGAAAGTTCCAACTTACCTTGTACAGGATATGTCCATGTCATATTTTGTCCATTTAAGACTGATTTCACTTGTAATATACATTGATATAATCCAAGTCGAGTTGGTGTGAAGCTTATAGGGATTTGTAATAATCCTTTCGATGATATCACAGATTCATTCATTTTACGGGATAATAATGAGAACTTACTCAATGATTCGATCGACACTTGTGAAGCATTTAATAATCCAGAATTATTCCCAACTATAAAATAATAATAATGATAAATAATAATAATAATATTAATAATAATAATAATAATAATAATAATAATAATAATAATAATAATAATAATAATAATAA
>VKHH01007298.1:0-11479 GCA_015144975.1 Epipyxis sp. PR26KG | reverse complement strand
AGTGCGCTTACGAAGACCAACTCGTGGAGGCTGAATTTTATCGCCGAAATTACTATCTGCGTAACTGATTGGGGCAAGCAGCAGAATGAATGAATGAATGGAAAAAGTCGTCTGTCCGTTAATTAATCAATTAGTTGATGAACAAATGAACATTTATTGAACAACATTGCTGTTTGTTGATGGTACAATTAATTTATTATGTTTTGAAAGTTAAATTATTTTGAATAAAGAACAACGATACAACTTACAACTTACTCGCGTTATCGCTACGGCAATTACAGTACAATATACAATATACAATACCGTTTCATAAAAATTATTTGAAGATTCGAAGATAGCCCGTATACCGTTTATACAGTATAATAACCGACAATGAGTGATAAAGTAACTGGCTTATTGTCAAGTTGCTATTTGATGCCCATGGTAAGTCATTAGTCATAAAGCGATGTGTTATACTCATACAAAATACAAACATACAAACCGTAACACAAATCATTATTATTCACCGCAAATAATCAAATACTTCATAATGATAACATATTTATTTGTTCATCAGGTTGGATCGCAATCATTAGATGAATCATTGCGAATTTCTGGGAATTCTCTTCTATCAACAAGTGGAACTGGTTCGGAATATCCATTTGATAAAATATATCATGATATGCACGATTTTGCGAAAAATTCTTATTCTAGCAGTCTTAACCCACTTGTTAAAAGAGCAAGTGAAGGAGAAGCTACAGTGGCAATATTTTGCGGCCAACAATCCTCCAAATTAAATCATTTCCTGTTATCACAAACTGTAATGCAAGGTTTGATAAGTCAAGCTGCAGGACAACTGCTTCATATCGTTAACCAAGATGTTGAGAAACCAGGTAATTGTGTAGCTATTGAATAATTGTGAATTTTAACAGTATTGTTGGAAATTAATTATAATGTGCATTATACAATTGCCTTGTATCATTGATTTGAATTAACCGATTACAATCAATGTCCATACTTCTCAGGCTCTATTACATTTTCTTGGTATCGAATTGATTGCACATCCACCGAACAAATAACTGATGTTTTGAAAGGTGCATCTAGTGCTGCCATAGCTGCTTCAACTCAATCTTCGTCCACAGCTTTAAATACAAGTACGACATCGATTGGCTCAGATTCCACTGGTTTGGTGTTACGAGAATCTGGAAAAGGGCGAGGTATGGTTGTTCCTGGCCTCTGGGAGGTTGAAATAGCTAGCGGTACAGATATCGATGCTGTAGTTAATCATGTTCAGGTATTGCTGATGTTTATTCTCACTGAAACTCTTCAAATCATATATTTTAAATACTGCCGTAAATATTCTATTTTGCATATTATTTGTACAATTCTAATTTTGACCCTTGCATGATATTGCTTCATACTTTTTATTATTATTTAAGGGAATATTATCTTCATCCGATATCAATGCTGGAAGTTATCATACAATCATGCAATTGACTGTGAATAATAAAGCATTACAAGCACAATTAGGTTCTAAATCGCAACAGTTGACTGGTGGGTTAGTAAGTGACCCGCCTGGCGTTGGGCGACTATCATTTGTATTACTTGCTAATTTAGCACCTGCTAGTATATTACCATCACAAACGAATAATTCTAACAAGCAGAGATCAACATCACCAAGTAAGATTTGATTGACATGAAGCATTCGTTTCTGACGCTGACACATATATTAATTTTTTATATATAGCTAGTACACAATCATTATCTAACACATTTCCATGGTATGATAAAACAATAGCAGTATTGCTATGGTTAGAAAGCCGGCATGCTTCACCACCCTTTCATAAATCAAGAATAATGCTACTTTTAAGAGATGCTTTGTGTAATCGTCAATTATCATCACTCATACTACTTGTTCAACCGTCAGCTGAACAACATGCCACAAATATGCAATGGTTTGAATTAGTGTCAAGAATTATTAAAATAGTTCCTTCAGCTTTCGATAATGTCAAAAGAGTCACATTGAATACTCAGCCTTCCATGAGCCAATTACAAAACAATTCCATTCCAGCACGTTTGATGAAAAGTTCTGATGATATAGCTACTAGACCATCCATGGAAAAGAGAGGAACAGGTTCACTAAAGAAGAGTATGAAATTAATAAATGAATAAACTGCTACTGGTTATTGTTAACGTGATTATTATCTAAATTATTTTATTCCCTGTGATTGAAACAGGTCGGTCCACAAGAGAAGAAACTGTTAGTAACGCAACTACTTCCTCTGGTCTTGGAACGCAACGACAAGTAGTATCAGCAGATGGTAATATGAAGCCGCGCAGTATTAGTACTTCTCGAGAACTATCAAAATCACAAAATGGTTTATTGCAAACTAGATCAAACTCCTCATCAAATCTGGCTTCAACCACTCGTCAGCCTGAGCCTAGCATCATCTCCTCCAGCAGGGCATCAACGACCGCTTACACTGGAAATAATCGTAATAGCACTCCTACGAACAAGAAAATTCCATTAAATGCAAAAAATTCACCGATTGCATCAGGTTTATTATTCTCTTTTTTATTATATTTTTGTTTATTATTATTTTATGCAATGGCTTATTATAATAGGTGGTTTTAGTTATAATAATATGTCCACAGCAGCTACAGCATCAATAGTAGCCGATAACAGGGATGAGAAATACAAAGGAATTGACGTGAATAATTCAAATAATGCTTTTACTGACTTGTTAATGTTAAATAATAAGAAAAAAGATGATGATTATAGTAGTATTGTTAGTCAAAGTCATTTTTTAGTAGATGATGATACTATTGATCGATCAGTGCCATCAGTTCGTGAGGTAAGCAAAAATATTTCTTATTATTATTTCAGCTTAGAATAATCCCTTCTTATATATGATAGCCTGATTCAGCGTTGTTAATGGCACTAAGTGCAAGTCGAAGTGAAGCATCAGCATTGAAAGTTGCTTACAATTATGCGAATGACAAATATGAAGAAATGAAATCTAATTATGAATCATTATTATCACAGTTGAAAGAAGAGGTAAGAACTCGATTCATTCATCCCAGGGTTATCATTTATTTTTAATTAATGAACAATATAATTAACGTCTTTTATTGATAGTTAACTTATTCTCAGACTCTGCTTCACAGAAAAAATAATTAAAATAAAATTATTTCCTTTTTATTATATTTACTTATTTTTTATTCAAAATATCTGCCACAATATGGTGGGTCATATCAAGCCATGAGGCTGTGAGTCATATTAAATCACTTTTTTATGTAAATTCAAAATAAATGATCAAATCTATATTTAAATATCTTCTATTTCGAAAAGACTTGATTATTATTACATTTACATACATCCAGTTCTATGAATTAACGTTTTACGAATTAACGTTGCATGAATTATTACATGTACATAATATAATATTAAATGATATTTCTATTATACTATTTTTCTATTTATTATTCTGACGATATCTTATTTATAAATTAATATTTTAATTCTAATATTCGAAGGGGGCAATGCTTGAGAAAAGAGATCGTGAAAGATATAAAAATGCTTTAAAAGATTTAAAAGATTATGAAATTTATAAAGATGTTATGGAAACTGCAATGATACGATTACAATCTGAATTAGAAGCATATGTGAAAGAAAATAAGGTTACGAAATATTATTATTATTATTATTATTATTATTTATTTTTATCATAATTCTTTATTCAATATTATATTTCTATGATATTTTTTACTTTTTTGTGACTTTTTTTCAGAATTCTTATCTCTCTTATAATAATTTATAATGATGATTATTATAATTATTATATACAAATTGAAAATTATTTATTTTAATGAATTTGAATATTATGATTGGCTCGTGGAAAACATTGTATTATGGACTTATGTCATAATAATATAATAATTATTATCGTTTTGTTAAATTAATCATATTATAATATTAATTCTGATGTCTCTCATAGGATTTGAAAGAGAGTCATTCTCAAGAAGAGAAACAATTAAGAAAACAGCGAAGGTAAATATAATACAATAGTATAATAGTTCGACTTACTCTCATGAAATGATCATCCCTTCTAAAATAATAATATTCAACTCACTTTTGTCGATAATATAAATAATTGTGACATATCGTTTATTTTCATTTTGTGACATTAAACATAGTTCATCTGAGAAATATTTTAAAGACCTTTCAACAGCTCGTCGAAAAATAAGTGATTTGGAACAAAAATTAGAAGCATCAGAAAAATTGGTAACAAATACTAGATATTTCATATATTATAATTCTTATTTAGATTATTGATACGTTTACATATCGAATAACAATAATAATTATAATCATAATAATAATAACAATAATAATAGTAATAATAATAACAATAATAATGATAATGATAATAATAATAACAATACTACTACTAATAACAATAATAATAATAATAATAATAATAATAACACCTTACAATGGTTATACAATAAGGTTAAGTTTACCAGTAAAGAAAGAGATGTTGCAGTAGCTACATTAGCTCAAATGAAGTCCATAGGTACTCAACGAGAAAGCCAGCTGCGAATAACAGCAGATACAAAACAAGTGAGTCCTTCATTGAATAATACTTCTGTATATAATAATGATAATAATATTAATAATGATAATAATAATGACAATAATAATAATAATGATAATAATAATAATAATGATAATAATAATAATAATAATAATGATAATAATGACTATAATAATAATAATAATAATAATAATAATAATAATAATAATAATAATAATAATGATAATAATAATAATAATAATAATAAAAATAATAAATTAGAATGAGGTAGAAGAACTTCGCAAAAAATTACGATTTATAGAAGAAAAGGCTCGAATTTTAGAAATGGATAAAGAAGTGATGTTTGAAGCGAATAGTAAAGTAATCAAAATTAATAAGAATTATTTTATTTTATGAGGGATTAATTATCCATATTATTGTATATTGTTTAATAAATATTAACAGGAAGTTTCAAGTCTTCGAGCTGCTCATACGAAAGCATTAGAAATGATGATGAATTATCAGGAAGAAAATGATATGTTACGAACAGCTGTAAGAATAATATATAATACATAATATAATGATAATACTTTTTATTATTTTTTAAATTATTTAATTTTCGATTATTAATTATTATTATTAATTATTATTTATTATTAATTAATAGTTTCACAATTTTTAAGTGTTATTATTTTGATGAAAATAATAATTATTTCATTTTGTAATAATAATAAGGATATATAACCTACCCCCCTTCATGTATAAGTTATTCAAGTCATGCAAGTTATAAAATTCTAAAATAACTGAATAATATAAATATTTAATAAATGAATGAATGTTTATATTATTTTTATACCGGTTTATTATAGTTATCAGAATTATCAGCAGGAAAGCAACCAAGTGAGCAATTGAATAAAATTAATGAACAATTGATCGCCAAGCATAGAGAAAATGAATCTTCAGTAGTGGATGGATGAGGTGAGACATAATATAATATATATAGATAGATAGATAATAATTATAATAATAACAATAATGATAGTAATGATAATAATAATAATGATAATAATAATAATAATAATAATAATAATAATAATTATAACAATAATGATAATAATAATAATAATAATAATAATAATGCCAACAACAATAATGATAATAATAATAATGATAATAATAATGATAATAATAATAACAATAATAATAACAATAATAATAATAATAATAACAATAATAATATTTTTATTTTATTATTTTTATTATAGAATTTAAGTTTGGAGTCATCAGCACATCATTTATAATGTTGAAAAGTGTTTATATATTTGTTATTATATGATTTGTCTTTCTGTATAAAAGAATAAATACAAATGATTTATTTTATTTTATTGAGGTGAGATTTACTCATGAAGAGTATTAGTATAAAGTAATAATAACACTCATTCATTGTATCAAAGAAAAATTTGATAGTTACATTTTTATTAAAATAATAATTAATTGTTACAACGATTAATGAAACATACGAAATAATTATATGATTATGATATGGAAACAACATAAAAATCATACGATAAACATAAAAACAATCCTGAATTTGGACATTTATTTGGGCGAGTCGCTTGAATCGATAGCACATCAAAATTTGTAAAAAGCAATTTACAAAATAAATAATTATCAACAATTCGAATATGATAGACTTATTTGTGTCTTTAATACACTTGAATATATGTCTTTAATAAGTATGATACACTCTTATCGCTAGCAAATACAGTTCAGATGAATTAAGGTGAACCTTTGCTTTTGGTTGGCGGAGCTGTTTGTTTGTTATTCACAGGACTCAGTTTGGCTGGAAGACTGGCAGCAACTGATGGGAAATAAGACGATCTAAAGGATGGACTTGCTGTTGGTTGAGCGGTTGGCATAGGTGTTGGAAATACTGCATTTGGTGCCACACAAGCTAATGGCATGGATGGATTAATTGGCTTGATTGAGGATTGGATTTGATCCGGTGCGACCACGATTGTTGTGATCAATCCAGCAGTCATATGCCAATCAATATGACAGTGAAATATCCATACACCAGGGTTATCTGCAACGAATAGAATCTTAGCCCAACCAAGTGCAGGCACTGACACAACATCACGAACCACAGAGCTGCCTTTGTATGTTGACTCAGCGTCTGGTAAATCACTGGTTGCTATAACCCAGAAGCTGTATCCATGAAAATGAAATGGATGTTCTCCACCATCAGTATTGTTGATCAATATCTCGACAACAGCATTGTAAGGAATAAGGTATGGTACACCTTTCGAATCAGTTGGTGAGTTTTTTTTGTAGAATTTTTGCAGTGTGTATGAGTTACAAGTTGATGTAGAGCTACTTGTAGTCGTTTCTATATTATTGACCCCATTTAGGTAAGGTAGATTGATCCCATTACTATTTTCGGCAAATACAATCTCGAAATACAATGACATAGTCGGTGCTTTAGGAATGTATGATGATACTAATGGAGATGCTTGAAGCAAATTGTCATCTAAAGGAGCTGGGACATCATTCAATACAGGAACAGCGGTGTAAGATGGGACTTCAAAAAATGAAATTAATCCTTTGAATTCCGTGTTAAGAGATATGTTTGTACCATAACCATATATACCATCATCCGCTAATGTTGGATCATATGTAGGAAACATTTCTTTGATTGAGTTAAATCGAAACCAAATTGAACTGTAAGGTTGAAGAGATTGGTGCAAATTATTCCAATCAAGAATGAAGCTTACTCGCTGAGCAACATTGAGAAGAACATAGGACACTGTAAAGGGTGTAACAGCAACTCCATCAATTTCAATTATCTTCAGAGGCATTCCATCTACTGATATATTAAACATTGAGAACACCCCAGCATTTATTACTCTGACTCGAACTGGGCCATTCGATTTTGACACGTCTGATATTACAAGCTTTTCAGTAAATTTTCCATTTACGGTTATGTTATTTGGTGTTGGTTCATCACCACCACTTTGAGAGGATAAGTACCACGGTAAAATATCTTCATACTTGTCATTATACCAATCACCGATCATCCATGTCCATCGGTCTTCTTCTGGTGCATACACAGCTCCTTTTTGTGCTAAAATTTGCTGTTGGTTGACGTCCGTGACTATTAATGGACCATATAAACCATCAGCATGCTGACCTTTGAAGTGGCCATGATACCAGTACGTACCAGCAGTATCAGGTGTGAAAGTGTACACCATGCTATTAAATCCAACAACATTTGTAATTGGACATTGGGTGACATTAATAACCCCATCACTGTAAGGAGTGCCACGGTGATGCATTCCATGCCAATGAAGTGTTGCAGAATTATCATTGATTTTGTTGATCACTTGGACTTCTACATCATTCCCTAAAGTTACATAAATGGGTGGTCCGGGAACAGTACCATTTACAGTAATTTGTATTTTATCATTGTTTGGAAGTGCCTTATTTTCCAGTACAAGAGTAAATTTTTGTATTACTGCATGCACAATTTGAGAAGATAATAATAGTTTTAAAAGAACGATCATAAGGCCTGTAAAGTGAAAATAATAACGAAATTAATTTTAGTTAGAGAATTCGATGAAGATTATCATGATAGTATTATGCACTATGCACTATGCACATTAAGTATTCAAGGTATGCATAAAGATATAAAGACAAAAAGTAATTGAATAAGAAAAGTTACAGTAAGTTACTCTTACCAGTAAAGTTGCAATTCCACATTAGTTATTCGTATTATATCAAGACTCTTTCCTTCGCCTATTTTATACAATTAATTGTATCGTATGTAGAAATTAGAATAAAAAGTTCCGTTGAATTTGTCCTGCTGTAATAAGTTACGTTTTACAAAATATTAAATGCAGGGTGCGGGGTGCATTTAGTTTATCCTTCACTTTTTTCATTCAGATGGATTAAATGCATTTAAAACCAATATCATTATATTTTATAAGTGAATTTAAAGTTGTTTTATTCATTCATTCATCTATTTTTATTTTTTACATTCATTCATCTTGTTTTGGTTTGATTAATAATTCCTATTCATTCATTCATTTTCTAGTGATTATTGGTTGATAGACTAAACATTTAGAATATTGAGTAACGGGTGAATTATCCCTCACTTAACTGTGTGTCGTATACATATTTTGTTTATAGTTTGTCAGTTTGTCAAATGTCTCAAGAGAAAATTTCAGCTGTTGAAAGAGCAGAATCAAGGGCAGCTATTTTAGCTTCCATAAGAGAGAGCCATTCCAAAGATCTATCGAAAAGCAAGATTGTCCATGACATTGACCGAAGTAGAAAAATTAATTCAAATTTTGTTGATGAAACAGGTTATTACGAATTAACGTTCGTACGTTCGTACACTTACTTATACTTTGTATAATCTCTGTATACTGTATTATTATTCTTTATTCTTTCGTTTAATTATTTTTACTTAAGATTATTGTATATTTTAGTTGCAACTACGCACGTAAACGTTAGAATAAGAGATAGAGAGTTGAAGCATAATACATTAGTGGGAAGCAGCAATAAAGATAGCAGCCAAAACAATTATGAGAGTAACAACAAAACCAATAATAGCACATCCAACCAAACAATCAATACAAAGAAAGTAGTTGATTCTCTACAGAGATGGATAGGAGATAGTTCAAGAAATATGAGTAATTATTTACAAGAAACAATTAAAAGCAAATCAATTGCATTAAAGAATACTTCAAGTCAAATCAACGCAGCTTCACAAACAACCAGAATTAAGCGGTAAAAATTTTATTTTGTATTTTTAATTTGTTATTGAATTGTAATGGAGGACATCATATATATTGTTTGATTTTAATAATATCTTTTCTTATTAATATTTCTTAAAATAAATTAGAAATCGTAAACGAAGGAATCGTACATCTAATAAAGCTCTTAAGAGAATGAAATTATGTAATGAATTGATTCGACCTTCATCATCAGCAATTAAGATGTTACATGATTATTGGTGGATTTATATCAAGCAAGTAGTGAAAAGTTGTCAAGGAGAAGCACAATTACAAGCGAGGTTAGTTGAAATCGTTTTGATTGATTATTATTATTATTATTATTATTATTATTATATTATTATTATTATTATTATCATTATTATTATTATTATTATTACTATTATTATTATATTATTATTATTATTATTATTACTATTATTATTATTGTTATTTACATGCAATTGAATATGTATTATCACAATTTATTGAAGGAATACTAATAATTTATTGTAATTTCCATTTAATAAAAACACTTTTCTCATGTTACTTTTATTATTATATTATTATGAAGTGATTGTTGTGTCAGTTTTGGTCATATTATTATTGTATCGACAATCTATGTTGTCCGTGTTTTCATTTACTTTAGTAGAGCTTAACCGCACATTCCGGTATATGTCTCTTTAATAATAATAATATATACAAGATTTTTCTAAAAATATCATACAATTCCATTCATCAAACTATCAATGATTATATAATTATGAAATAATTGTTCTAATTTTTATTTTTGAAAGGTTATTAACAAGTGAGCTTGTTGGTGCAAGAATATATATTTTACAATCAATAGAAACGAGTTTGATAGGAAAATGTGGTATAATCACAGCTGAATCCAAAAACTGTTATTACGTAGCATTGGATGATCATCAATTGGTAATATAAATACAATATGATTATGACTCAACCTCTAGCTTATATATTTTGTATTATATGTGATATATACATGCAGGTCAGATCAGTAACAAATGAAGACAATCAAAATATTATTAACAAAAATAATCCATATGTCAGAAAGAAGAAAATAGAAGTTGAAATTGATAATAATGATAATAATAATAATAATATAAAAAATAGTAAAGCATCCAATATTGATGAAATTGTAACGAAAGTTGTGAAAGAAACCTCAACAATTGCTATTGTTTTGCCTTCTGTTAATGTTCTTTCCAAACTTAACAATGCTGCTGTCGTTTCAATTGTAGAGGTATCACAATTATTTTATAATAAAAATAAGATATCATTGAAGTTTTCAAATTACCTTTATATTTACATTAGGAAGTTACGATTGCCAGTAACACTTGTCAATATGAAAAATTCGATCACAATGAACAAGCAGAGGGTGGTAGATTATGTATATTACATGCAAAAAAGTTTATGCCTTTTTGCAAAAACGAATTGTAGAAAATCTTGTTTATATAATTTTCAATTTTACTTTTTCAACATTTCAAAAACATTTTAAAGAAGCATCTTATTTACAAAAGACTTTACAATTCAAACGATCACAGTTCTCAGAAAATAGATTAATTTTCGGTATTAAATGTTTATTTCGGCCAAGGTTCAATATAAAACTAACTCATGCGCGCAGACGAAACAAAACCATTTAACAGAAAATGATAGTTAGTGGAAATGATTGGTTATATTATTGAAATTAACTTTTCCACATTAACACCGGAAATTAACTTATAATTCGTCATCACCAAAATCTTCATCATCACCACCAGCTGATCCACCTGGACTTCCACTGCCTTGGTATACTTTTCTCATGATAGGATTGGCCACTTGTTCTACTTCCTTTTGTTTCGCTGAGTATTCATCTGCTTCAGCTTCAGGATTTTCTTCTAACCAATCTAAAGTTTCGTCTATTAATGAAACTAATTCCGTCTTTTCCGCAGCCTCGATCTTCTCCGAGATTCCTTTCTCTTCATCATCAAGGGTGTTCTTCAAGTTGTAAAGATATGATTCTAAGCCATTCTTTGCATTGATTCTTTGTTGAACTTTTTTATCTTCTTCAGCGAATTCTTCGGCTTCTTTGACCATTCGCTCAATTTCTTCTTCAGAAAGTCGTCCTTTATCAGCTGTAATGGTGATCTT
>VKHH01007297.1:0-11480 GCA_015144975.1 Epipyxis sp. PR26KG | reverse complement strand
TTGAATAAATAATTTCACGGTAATTGTAACTGGAATAAATAAATATATAGGATTGAAAACCTATAATTCCAACACCCAAGCCCTTCTTGGGTTTTGACCCAAAAAACCTACTATACCTACTACCCACATAAAAAACCTCGCCGACAATCCGGTTTTCATAATAAGTTAACTTTTTAAATTTTAGTACAAGACCTCCTTTATATTGATATTCACAATATACAGTACAGTATATATTAATTAAAACCAACTTCTGAATATACTGTATTATTGACAATAAGTTTATATACTGTAGTATAAAGAAGATCGATCAATCGTCACAACAATAATAATTCTGATGAGCAATAAAAGTATAAAATCGAAATCCAAACCAATTCAAGTGATTTTTCAAACTGGTATTCGTAATTTTGATGAGTCTGACTACATCGAATGTACTGCAGACAAAGTTTTGATGAACCCTACTGATGCCAAATCAGTCAACTGTAAAGCAGGTGAAATGATAGGAATAAAAGCTAATGAATGCAATATATTATGTAGGGTGTGGCCATCTCGTAAAACCACGTCAGGCGCAATAGTTTTGAATAAAATTTGGACGCCAAATTTCACTCATAACAAAACTAGGGAAGTTGTCATAGTACAAGATACTAGTATGTAAGTAATGCATTATAAACAAGCGACTCGTATTAACGAACTACAATAAATATAAACAACTTATAATTTATCACAGGTTTCGAATTATTCCCTGTTCTCAAATCATATTCCGAATATCAGGGAAAGTATTGCAACAACAGCAACTGCGAAGTTCTTATTTTACTTCGTACATTCGATCTTATTTGAATTTTATTCCTATCACACACCACCATGATTATGGACTGACTCTAAATGGCGACCATATGATAATTCAGGTATTTTATACGGTATTATATTATTAGATTTACTAGAATTAGATAGTTATTTATTTTGGATGAAAAACTATCGCCTCAAACTTGCAAAGTAATTAGTAGAAATGACTAGGAGACCATAATTTAATCAATTGAATCAAATTAAATAGATTATGATTATTCTTTTGGAAGATTATTATATTTCTATTCACTTTAGGCATATATAATTAATGGTGCTTCATATGATGAAATTAGAAAAGACGGTACTGTAAATTATCACTATGTTATTAACGAAAAGTCAGAAATGATATTTGTAAATGAATCTGATCCGATAAATACACGTACTCTACAGACGCAACAGGAAAATTTATCAGCAGATGTGAGAAAAAAGTAAATAATAATAATTAAGATTATGATTTGATTAATAATTTTTGATAAAATTACATGACAATTGTAAAATAAACTTGGGTTTATATATATTGACAACGAATAACTAAATTGACTTATATTCATATCATATGCAGTGTGGAAATTTGATTATAACAATATCATTTCATATCGAAAAAAGCTATTAGGAGAAGCTATTATGTATATCATGATCAATATAATCATTCATTTGAAAAAATATAAGATCTTATTTTAAATGCATTATTTGTAATTTGTATTTTAAATGAGATCTTTTTATTTATTTTAGAATGATTCAATCAATTGCATTTGCTGGATATGATAATCAAGTGGAGTATGGTTTCAACATGATTTGTTTGGGGTTAGATCTTTATCCCAGTTTTCATACAGATGCTGCTGGTAGCTATAGCACATCCAATTTTTTATTGAAACGACCCAAAGGATTGATCATACACGGATCACCAGGAACCGGGAAAACAAGATTAATGATGGAATTCGCCCATGTGTTTGGTTATCCAACCATTCATTTGTCTCAATCAATACTTTTATCGAGGTTATTTTGATTCTTTATATTATAATTCGTGATTATTGCAAAGATTATCAAACATCTAATTATAATTATCGTAGCTCTATTTGATTGCTTATATTACTAATTTCAGAAATGATGGAGATGCAGAGAAAAAGCTTTTTGCTACATTTGAAGAAGCAAAGCGCTTCTCTCGATGTTTAATTCTTATGGATGATATGGATTTGTTATGTATTCAACGGTCCAATTCGATGGTCGATGATACGCACAAACGAATTGTTTCATCTTTTCTTATGTTATTTGATGATTTGGAAAGGTCTGATGTGAAAATATTTTTTATTGGAACAAGTTCGAAAGTCAATGAGATAGATAGTGCTGTACGTAGATCGGGACGAATTGATCGAGAAATTGAATTAACCGTCCCATCTGCAAATGAAAGGGAAAATATCTTAATTTGCTTATGTAAAGAAATGAATATAATTTTTATTGATGCGAATCCTAAAGATATAGTACCCATAGCGAATAATAATAACAATAATAATAATAATTCCATTGCATCGTTTGAGACAAGTTTATTTGTAATTCAATATGCTTCGAAGCATTCCCATGGCATGGTTGGTTCGGATTTATTGTTACTTTTGAAAGAGTCTTCATTAGTAGCAATAACAAAATATTTGCAAGTCTCAGAGAATATTACTTATCAAAAATTAGTTGGAGTTCAGAATGATGATAAGGATTCAGACATAGACATTATAAAAGGTGTTCATAATTTAGAAATTGGAGGACTTGATCAACAAAAATCGTTGTTGAAAGAAAATGTTTTGTTGCAATTGACGGAATTGCATGTCAAGGATGCTTTGAAAAACGTTTCACCAAGTGCAATCAAAGAAATTTTAGTTGAAGTGCCAAGCGTAAAATGGAGTGATATTGGTGGTATGGATATTGTGAAGCAACGTGTTCAAGAGGTAATTCAATTTGTCATATAATTTTATGTTGTTGATGTTGGGTTTGATTGTCTACAAGATGGATTAGATTGGGTGTATAAACATGGATCATGAGCATTTTGTTTAAATCCGATTCAAGCTTATACATTTAACTTGATCCATCTAATGACTCATCAAACTCTACATCTTATAGTAATTTAATTCTTACGAGTAACTTACGATGTTAGAATTAATTGCAGTAAATAAATGTAGTATTTCAATTTAACTATTATTGTGTATTTTAAAGTAGGTTGTGGAATGGCCCTTGTTATACCCTGAGTTATTTTCTTCGTTGAATATGTCACCACCCAAAGGAATACTTCTGTATGGACCACCAGGTTTATCTAAATAATATTCATATAACAATAATCGACTTAATAATTATTAATAATAATTACTATTTCAATCAAGGTTGCTCGAAAACACTCATGGCCAAAGCTATAGCAACTGAGAGCTCGATGAATTTCTTGGCTGGTAGGTTACAAGAATTAATAATATGCAAGATTATAATCATTTAAAAATTGATAAAACTGCACATATTTTATTGTATCTGGTTGAATATTTTCTGTATTTTCTTCATCCTAGTTCGAGGACCTGAGTTAATGAGTAAATGGTTGGGTGAAAGTGAAAAAGCTATTCAGTCACTTTTCCGACGAGCGAGAGCCGTTGCCCCCTCTATCATATTTTTCGATGAAATAGACTCTTTGGCAACGAAAAGGTGAGTATTATTATTATTATTAAGATAGAGCAAAATTCACAGCAAGAATTTTTTCTTCTTTTTTTTGTCATTCAATTCATTCATCAAAAAGTGTTATTATGATATCTAATCAATACAGAGTGGTTTAAATTATAATAACATCTCAATGTCATCTTTAAAACATGAAAAACTTGTTATTTGATACAAACAATGATTTTAAGTTGATGAATTGAATGGAAAAGAAAAAGAAAAATTTCTCTTGCAATGAATTCTGCTCTACTGAATAATTCCTTCGTAATTCAAATAATTTTTGGGTAGGGGTGAGGCATCATCTGGTGTGAATGATCGTGTTCTTTCACAATTATTGACTGAGCTGGATGGTATTCAGGTAGACTATGAATTGACATTTCTGTTCCTATTCTGTGCTTACAATAATTTTAATTGTTGTAATTGTTATTCTGATTGGTATATTATTGGTTTTTAGGGATTAAAACAAGTTATTGTAGTAGCTGCCACGAATCGTCCGGATATGTTAGATCCTGCATTAATTCGGCCTGGAAGGTTTGATCGGAAGGTACCATTACTATTTAAAATTGAAAATTAGTTTTATCAATTGTAAACTGGCTACTTTATTTGATAGATTTACGTTCCTCCTCCCGATGATAAATCACGTGAACAAATTCTTCGCATTGAGTTGAGTAAAATGCCAATAAACGAAGAAGATATCGATTACTCGGTATTGGTGGCAAAAACGAATGGATTTTCTGGAGCTGAAATGGTTGCTCTATGTTCTGAAGCCGCAATGTTAGCTGTTGAGCAAAATCAAAATGAATTGAATCACTTAAATATTCTCACTGCTATAGAAGGAATAAAACCTCAAATTACATCTAAGATGCTCTTATTTTATGAATCTTATTCTGTAAATAATAGATGAGGAATTACTTGGTATCTATTAAATGTATATCATTTCTGAACAGGAAAAATTTACCATTTAGCGTAACCTCCAGGAACGGAACTACAGTATTTGAAAATGAAAGCCAATAAAACACTTTTGACATATTTTCATATATCACTGTTCGCTGATTTTTTTGAAGATAATGATCTCCTTATGTAATTTATTACGCAACAAATATGGACGAGTTTTTTTTTTTTTTTTGAGAATTAAGGGTTCAGAAAAAGATTTATAACCTCCAAGAATTATTTTAAGTGAATCTTTCTTTAAAGGAAAATTACAAACAAACAATTTGAGTGCTTGTTTAGGAAAAATATTTATTTCCTTTCATTCTTTCATCTTCTTGTTGATATTTCTGCTAAAAAGTTGAAGTTCGGAAAAATTGTTGAATATTTTTTGAAATTGCATCCATCAATGTGGAATATTCTGATTATTATTGATTAGCAAAACAATTAAATTTATGACCTCACTTTAAATTAATAGAAAATGTGTGGAAATTTTGGGTTGCTATTATTGAAATCAACTTCGAGTAATGACCAGAAATCTCACAACCATGAATCAGCTGGTAATGGAAGTGGACATGATGATAGATCTTTCCACAGAAGCCGAACTAACTTGAGAGGAAATGTTGAAGACGAAGCTCTCGATCGCTCAATAAATGAATCAATGCATCAAGTTTCACAATTGCATGGAATCAGGATTCGAGATACCCATCAGCGTGTAGCTTTTAGTCAGATTCCAGAACATCTTCCTCCTATTATCGAGACTCAACACATAAAATTGCTGCCACCCATTGAAATTCTGAAATCTCAAACTTCTTGTACAGAAGTTAGAGGAGGTCAAGCTGGTGGTTTAAGTAGCTTAGAGTACAAACTACAGCATGGAGAAAATAACTCTGGTTTTGATGCTCATTTTGGCGTAAAATCAACTCTATTACCCATTAATTATCGGGTTCGATGTGTAGCAAGGAAGCGCTATGCATTAGCAGCAGATTTAGCGAATGAATATCAAAAGCTTCGACTTGGTTACCATCCAGATCCGTCTAACTCATTGACAGGTGGCATTTTCTCTAATACAACCTAATTTTCTTACTTACAAGTAAAATTTGCTGATATTATTATCTTAATTAGTTATCGGACATACAAGATTTGCTACATCATCCATCAATACCGTACCAGAACTACATCCTCATGAGTGGGTTCCATTTCACGAGGAGTCTGTTTGGTTATTTGACAGAAAGAATGGATTGTTTGAAAATCATACTTCGATTGTTGGAATACACATAAGTCACAATGGTGATTTTGATGCATTGGAATCGTACTTGTGATTTTGATGCATTGGTGAACAGCACGGTCGGTTGTTGGTTGGAACGAATTTTACATGTTCCCAATAATCTGAGAGGCGATTCTCCTAAGATTGCTGGCTGTATGGACTTACTTCGTGTGCAGGGTAGATGGGAAGCAGCGGCTAGATTGAGTTGGGTAAGATGTATTCTAAAGAATTCCACCGGTGTTAGTGGCGGGAAGCAATTAAATAAATCTGCTCCAAATAGTTTCCCTGGTCACGATTTTTGGAATATTTGGGGTAATTTTTTTGATCAGGGATGGCGTCATCATATTAATAATATCATAAAAGTGCTCGAAACTCCAAATTTCGAAACAAAGAAAGAGTTCTATTATCAGATTGACCCGAAGGCAGTGAAACAATTTGAAGGCTATTTGATGAAAGAAGTGTTTGATAAACAAGTGTCTGCTAATGATGTTGTTAATGCGATGGAACATCGTCACTTTAACCTTACTATATCTGAGTTGGTTTCATTTATTCATTTTACTGTTCGAGGCTTTTTGCACTCTGATATGTATAATTCTATGACTGAATTTTTATCTCGTGCAATAGGTTCGTTTGGATTGCAGATGCATTGCTCTTTGGAACCTGGTGTTGTAGTCATTGCAAGTAAGGGTCAACCAATGTCTTTGGCATTTGATCCTGATCGTCCGATTTGTCTCTTTGGGTCAGAAGCCGAAGCTCTGGCGGTACCTGTGGATGTGAAAGGAAATTGGTTGAAAGAGAGGCTTGATTTGGACTCTCACGGGGAAATAATTCGAGTTGGAGAGCCTCGTGCATTAATTGAAGGTTCGTTTTGTTCCGGTAAAAATGAAAATGAATGGAAAGAAGAATTGCAGATGACTCGTAAGTAATATTTCTCTTTTTTTTATGAAAACTGAGATCTAGTTACAATGTTATATTCTTTATCAGCCGAACAAAGTGTACGATTTCGTAATGTCAAGAACAAGAGCTCTTCTATCACATTTAATCATCACCATGGACGATATGCAATGTCAAAGTCGTATTTAATAAATTATATGAGCTGTTTGAGGCTAATTAGTGGTCTTGAAATTAGAAGCTACTCTTTATCTTCATCGACAGAGGCCAGCTGTACCAATTTAATAGATCGATGTTTAGCGATTGAGTCAGCGCCTGTTCCTTACGATCCCAAAGTTGATTTGGTTGCAGCTGATCTTTCAATCACTCCGGCTGTATTAGCCGCTATTGATCGAGGTAATATTTTCTGTCATCTATCTTATTTATTCAACATGATTGCATCAATTAAATCGAATTACAAATTATTCATTTGTTTAGCATGGTTGAACCCGCATTCAATGCAAAGAATCGCTGGTGATGATTTAGCTAATCATTTAATGAAGTGTATGAAAAGAAGAATGAAAGCCAGGCGAGATACTATTGATTTTCTTATAGTTGGTGTGGAGGTGTCTCTTTGGGTTGCTGAGCAGTGGGCTTCTGATCTCAGAAATGTATTTCCTATGCTAAATATTGTAACGACTAGTTCAAACAAGTAAGTTATTGATGGATTTTGGTTTTTTTCAACTTAATTTTATGATATTCAATACATGTTTATTGTATAGAATGCTGGGGTTAGATAACAATAATCCAACAAAGGTATTTTTTCCAGGCTCTGATGAAGTATCATCGTCAAAAATTGATGATTTTACATGTGCGTTACTGATAAGCCAATCCGGCCAAACATTTCCAACACTCCATGCAACTAGAATTATTGCCAAATATGTTAAACAAAAGCTATGGCTTCTCACAGGTTGCTTTAATAGCAAGATGGAACAAGCATTATCTGAATGGTACACCAGTAATGGATTAAAATACGGTAAAAACCGAGTACTGAACAATTTGTCTGGGAATCGTCCTGCTGAACCATCTTCTGTTGCCGTGGCAGCCACTTGGCATACTCTGACTCAGGCGCTACTAGCATTTGCAAATATTGCGAAAAAACGGTTTCCAGCGAATCGAATTATTCGCGATTGGGATTATAATAAATATGCGAATATACTACAAAGATTTTTCCGTTACGTTCGATTCCATCGCAAATCCAAATCCATCAAAGGGAAAAACTTATATTTCATTAACCCGATCAGCATCAAAGCGAATGTAAAGGTTGATTTAACACCGATCATAGTCATGAACCTCACAGACGGCTGTATCGAAGATATAAAATCATTATTAGTTGAGAATATTGTGCCTAATATCTCAAGAATCGTTGGTTATGATTCTATGGGTAATCGTTTAGCTTCTAATCTAGTTGCGAATACTGAAGAAGAAAATCTGAGAAGTAATCCATTGAAGATTCATAACGCGCTTGTTGAGCAAGGACGTGCATGGGCTGATCACATAAACGAGCCTTGGAATATATTAGTGGCAGTAGGAATTTATATCACTATTTCTGTTGGTCTTGGAATACCAATCTTTGGTACTTGTGTAGACATAATTATAATGATAGTACGGGCTTGTGGTGTGAATTTTGAGGAGGGAACGCTTACGTTTTCTCCTCGAAATTATCATGCAATTTACAATCAGCATCCGGCCTGGACTATTGGTGGATTGATATTGCAAATATGCGATGCTCTGTTCTTCGTTTATCTTGCTAAAACTTTTGCGAAAGGTGCTCGTATTTTAGATGGCCGACCGTTGGCTGCTCGCTTAGGCAAACGAACAATAGTGATTGTGGATACTCCTTGTTTGCATCAGTTGGTTGAAATATTTGTTAGCAAGCTGTTTGCTCAATCATATTCTATCGTGTCAGTTGATGTTCATGGAGCTTCAGGCCTCGATCATTTCGTGCATAGATTTACACATAGAGTTGCAAGAGGTTTACTATTAGCTGTTGGTCGACCAGACGGCAGACTCTGTTGCTTAGGTATGAACAAAGAAATTATATGTGAAAAATAGTAGTTTGATTTTTTGTCGTCTATGTTTTATAACTACAGCGAAGGCTGAGTCTGCTATACTTTTGTCGGTGAAACAAGCTGCTTTCATTAGAAATCCCAGTTATAAAGCTGAAGGAAGTGGTCCTGAAATCGTAACCATTGGTCATAATCCGTATGTCCCTAGCTTAGGACTTGCTCATAACATCGTAATATCTGAAGAGTCAACGACGAGAAGAAAGTTTGTTGATGAATATTTATACGATCGATTATTTCTAGCTTCAAAACCAAATGCTCATGGTATACTTCGATGGCTGTGCAAGACGGCTATTAGCCAACAAAAATCAAACAACATATTCTCCGTTGAGTTGCTTTCAGCTCATCTTCATCATGCTCCTGTTCGTAATCGAGTGCAAGATGAACTCATGCAATATTCCAACCATTCACAAGCTTCTGTTGATTCAATAAGTGTGCGAAGTCATCAACGGCTTCCTTACGGTGTACAGCATATCGATCCAATAGTTGTAATTCCTTCACAAAATCAACCTGACATGTCCCTCTTTGCAAACTTCGTCGATATTTCCAAAGATACTATTTTAAATCTGGCAAGTCTAACCGGCAAAGAGTCTAATGGACAAAATAATCGAACACGTAGAAGAGAGCGAATGAAGCAAAGAAGCTGTGATCCAGCAGAGAGATTAGCATTCTCAACCAGATTAGATGCAGATGCCCAGTTGATCCAGGATCAATTGGTTGTGGTGCAGCGATTTTATGAATGTAGAATCGCTTCGTTAGAGCGCTACATATCATTCTGTGTGATGTTCCATGCGATGGCTGAGAAGTGCAGCAGACCATTACTTCTCCAACCTTGGGATATTGCGAGATCACAATCTAATTTAAGAATTGCAACTACAGGTACTGTTTGCTGCTTATCATGATAATCATCATGTGAAATATTGCCCCCTCATGTATTTATTGTTTTAATTATTTTTTAATTATATTATTGTACATTATTGACATTATTTATTTGTCTGGTAGCTTGTCCAATCAGTTTACCAGAAGATGAAAATAATGGAATATCAAAAGGAGCGAAGAATATTGCCAAGTTTTTCGTGTTTACAATTCGTAAAGTGATGACAAACTTCTAGATGTGATATGGTATGGAGATTCTGTACTGGTGTCAAGAGGTTGCCTGTACTTTGAGAGCTTCCATACTCTGTTACATACATCCTATTACAGTCAATCATCCCAAATAGAAGGGGTCACATATGTACATAATAATCAACATCATCGTCTTCATTCATTCATTCATTCATTGATTTTACATAATCCTAGTAAGTTATAACTTATTCTAGGAAATAATAATAGTGATTATATTCAAGTCTCAGCTAATTTTCAGGGCATAGTTTCTATTTTCTTAGTTTATCAGCATACAAAACGAAATATAATTTCAAACACTTCCTTTCATTTCCTTCACAATGCACTACATAGCATGGAACATGGCTTGTGGTAACTAGTGGTGTATGGGTCAAATCATGTTACAAACGTTTCCTTGCCTTTCGTGTTGTTTTGTATGCTGATTATTAGTGTTTAGTGTCATATTAGAATGAGAGTTTCCCTATGTCGATGAAGCTTAACTTTTGATTTTAATTCATAATTTATATATTTCATATTCAAAACAAAGTCTATTTTAGTGAATGGATGATGTTAATTGTTAAGCAAGTTAGTCATAATAATTACTTATTTATTATTTTTAACCTCATTCCATTTACTATAATAAGAGTAAACTATAACTAGCTCATTACCTTTGATAACTTACACCTGGGACATAATATTACTGCTAATTAATTAGTTAATTAATTGATCGTGGTTAAGTGTTACAAAGCCTAAATTCCCATTGATTTCCTGAGCACCTTATCATGAATAAAATAATAAGTTAAAATTCGATTCAATCGAATCTAATTATGGGATTCATTACCTGTAACATGATATCGGATAGGATGTTGTTATCGTTATCGTAGTTATAAAAGTGATAATCACTATATATGATTTCCTGACACATGAAAGTGATAATCACATTTAGGAGGCTTTCTTGTATTATGTTTAAAGATTTCTACTCGGAATGAAGTTACAAATATATTTTATAATTGTTGTAAAATTATATCATTTTCTCCTATCCTATCCTGGCTATCTATCTCGTATTTGGGAAAAACTTTAACTTGTTCCGATTATATACATGCGGCATGTGTTTATTATAGAATAGATCTCATCCAGAGATATGATAAAATGACAACTCAGCAATACTTTTATTATTCTTTTTTCATTTTTATATATGCGATATGAGTAAATTCTAAACAGTCCAATTCTTAAAATATTTATTATTTTATTTTCATTGGTCTCTGGATCTCTGGATGAATATTAGAATAATAGTATATCATAAGATACGCTATAATGATAGAAATAGAATTATTCAACTTGAAAATTAATACAAACGATAACAATAACATAAACATCCCATAATAATAACAATAATAATATTAATGTGCTTTTATTGTATTATTATTGCTTTCAAACTATATTGTATTTGTTATTATATTCCTGATCTTTATAAAACCGCTTGATATATTTTTAATTTGTTTAATATTTAAGAAAAATAATAATAATAATAATAATAATAATAATAATAATAATGATAATGATAATAATAATAATAATAATAATAACAATAACAATAATAATAATAATAATAATAACAATAATAACAATAATAACAATAATAATAATAATAATAATAATAATAATAATAA
>VKHH01007296.1:0-11483 GCA_015144975.1 Epipyxis sp. PR26KG | reverse complement strand
AACAATGTTCAATAAGTAAATAGACGATAAGTGGTTTTGCACACTCCATTGCACATTTTCTCCCTGCTTATAAATTTGTTCCCCCGTCCGACGTTGCTTTTGCTCCCCTTGATTTTCCAAAAATATCACTTTCTCATCAACCATAAATTGAGTTACAACTTGAAATTAACGATATAACGATATCCATTCAAATATTTGCGGCGATTGAATATTTGCGGTCTTCGATTTTCAATTTTATATTTATACCGTAGATGTACAGAAACACTTTAAAAAATACCTAATAACTGTCCATTGTTTATTTATTGTAACTAGTATATCATGATCGCTAATCAGTCAAATTCACATTCAACTTCATCCACAGATGTGGCTGATCCAAAGACAGTTATAAAATCCAATCGAATGAAAGGTATGAAAATTCGAGATGAATTCATCTGTCCCATTACTTATGAGCTCATGCGAGAACCAGTTGTAGCGTCAGATGGTCATACTTATGAAAAAAATGCCATCGAGAAATGGTTGAAAACTAATCATACATCTCCGAGAAATGGTGAAGCAATAGATTCTTTAATAATCCCAAATATTAATTTAAAGAAATTGATACAAGATATAATCAATGAGGTACCATATTTTTCGTTTGTTCCACTTATTTTACCGTTGCTTCACTGCTCTCTTGTTGTATTTTGAAAATTAATGAATCAAGGGCGGTGCTGGATTTTATACTAATGATATAAGTAATCAAGATCGTCTGTTTGACGTGATGCCTGAAAAAATTCTGATTTTAGAATGCCTTGGTCCTCCGGAATCTGAATGGAATCAACAATCATTTCAGGTATTTTTATCATGCTTGCATTAATTAGATATCAGCTCAAAGTATTTGTTGTTGTATATTTGTACTATCTTATTAGGTAACCCAATGTGGAGTAATAGGAGGTCGGAAACAATCAGCTGAAGATGCATATTCAACGAAAGAAATGGTCTTATTTAAAGATATTACTGTATCAAGAAGACATTTTGAGGTGCTGTAATGAATCTAATTAAGTTATGGTGTGATGCTGATTTAATATATTATTGTTTTTCTGCTTCAGATCACTCAAGTAGTAGATGGAAATAATAAAAATTATTGTATTCGTGATTTGGGTAGTGCTGGAGGAACATTTATTCGTATATCATATGGTTCCAGAAAAGAGTTACATCCAGGTCTGAAGATAATATTTATAAAAATTATCTTTTATTAAATTTGATTTTGATTTCGTTTTGATAGGCATGATAATACTGCTGGGAAAGCATCAATTTACTGTTTCTTCTATTGATGATGGTCAGAATGAATCAACACCAAACACCCCCACAAATAAAGCAAGGCGTCCAAGTCAATCTAATTTACGCAAAAATGGACTTAATCCTGATGTGTTATTGTCACTAGTTGAAAATGCTGAACGAATTATTGCAGACATGAAAGATCCGCACAGCAAAGAAAAAGATGAATTAAGCTCAAGGTGACTTTTCTAATTGTTTTTATTGCCTTTTATATGTTTTTAATTTTTATTTTATTATTATATAATATGTTAAATATGGTGTTTAGATTAAAAAACCTCACAATGGAATTAAGTAATCATTTAAGTCGAGATGAATATGATGACTCGTTTGCTGTAGCAGATGGACATTCTTCAACATCATTAGTATCATTGGATCGTAAAGAAGTCCAAGACAGCAAAGAATCATTCATTCATTCCAGAGGATTAGTACAAACGATGAATGATTTGAATGGAACGAAACTAACTGTTGATGATTATAAACATGACAGCAAACAACATACAGTAGAAGTTTCATCACCAAATTTTTCAATGAGAAGATGCACATTAACATGCTGTGCCCCTGATGGTTCACCTCTTCAAGGTTTATTTATATGATTTATAATATATATTATTATCTTAAATTATAATACAATAACTAATAATTACAGGGAAAAGCTTTTTTGTGGGTCCTGAAGGAGCATCAATTGGTCGAAAAAATACCAATGCAATCGCATTATTTTTAAAGGTGATTATGATATTATATCTGACATTATTTATATTATATAATGTAATATCACTTATACAATATTACTTAAATTAATATCCGTTTGATTTCTGACATCTTTCAATTATTATTATTGCTATTATTGTTGAATTGATAGATAACAGATGATAATGGGGATGAAAGAATTGTAAATGTAGATACTGCAATATCATCTGAGCATGCACGAGTTGAATTTGATAATAAAACAGGTAATAAATGAATAGCTGTTACTTCATTTTCATTTATTCATACACTCATTTTATACTACAAATATTTTACACAAATTATCATGACACTTTTCATCAATCTAATTCTTTAATATCATCGTTTAATAGGTTCCTTTTTTATTTGTGATGGTACTGCAGCAAAATGTAGCACGAATGGAACGTGGTACAGGTTGGACAAAAGTATTATATGATATATTTTTTTTAATTTTTATTTTTTTTCGAATTTTAAGGTTGAGTGGACCACATCAGGAAAGTCCACCACATATTCTAAAAGCGAGCACAGAAGTGTTGATTGGCACTGTAAGATTTCAAGTGCGGGAATCCATGACCATTTCTGAACTCAAGGTTGATTCCAAGTCAGCAGCAGTCGATGGAAATGGTTCTAAGTAGCCTAGCCATTATTTATTATTATAAATTTCGGATGATTCATATTGCATTATTTTATATTTATATTTATTTATTTACTTATGTGCTAACTATAAAATATTTTTTGTTCAATCAACTTCATAATTTATAAATATAAACTTATAAAAGTATCCTTGATTGAAGTTTTACAGTTCTTCATAATTTCGATGTGATCAAAAAAACGAATTTTCAAGCAACAGTACATCCATACAAATGTTAGGTTTTTGCATGATGAGCATTTTCATCCACCAATTTCGTAACTTGTTAACCAAACAATATCATTTGAAATGGAAGAAGATTATATTGGAGCAGAAGTTGTGGTTGGTCAGTTAGTACCGCTATTGAAGTTATGGAACGGAAATGGTAATCATTGATGAGTAGGTGTTAAACAGAAATCATATGATTCAATAACAAGATATAGAACTTTGAAGAATAAGACCAGCTAATTAAATAACAAGCTGTTAGGTTTTTGCATGACCACCAAACTCAAACAACGTTAAGTTAGCAGCTGAATGAATTAATTAATTATTTATGTGTAATATGTTGCTTTTGCTGAAATTTGTATCCTAATTAAACACCAATTGATAGTTGAACTTACTGATTGTGTTATTATAATTATTTTATTTGCAGCCAAACTCTTTTCAAAGACCTCTAAAGCGATATCAGTTGTTCCGGTAAGAAATCATCCTCTTCAAGAAAAATAATCGACTCATCGACGGCGGTGGATATTGCAAACAATCTAATATATCTGCATTATCCTATTGCACTACTACTCTTCCAATCATGATGCGCTTAGTTGCTGTTTTATCTTTAGTGGTAAGCAACGATATTTTGTTACCATTTTGAAAAAACTTTGCAATCTCATGATTTTCTATGTTTTTTGTTTATTAGGCTTCTGCTACAGCTTTCATGACCCAATCAAGCAAAGGAACCTCTGTTGCACTCAATCTATTCAACTTTGGTGGAAAGAAAAAAGCAGCTCCTGTTCCAACTCCTGCCAAGAAAACTGTTAGTAAAGCACCTTCATCTGATTTTGCTTACGGCATAGTCGGTTCTGACGTAGAAGCAAAAGATTTTGATCCTCTTAAATTGTCTGCCGGTAAAAGCGAAGAAACCATCGCTTGGTATCGTGCAGCTGAATTGAAAGTAAGATAGTAACTTAAAAATTGTTTTGTTTTTGCTAATATTTTACTGGATGTTAAATTTAAAGCACGGTCGTATTTGCATGCTTGCCGCATTGGGTCTTTCTGTCCAACCAATCTTACATCTTCCAGATACAGTTTTTGATAGCACTGCAGGTTATGGTGCATTGGTCAAGGTTTTTGCTGAACGCCCACAAGCCGTTTGGCAAATTCTTTCCGCTTTAGCTGTTATTGAAACAGTCACATTATTTAAGGATGGTCAAGGTACTGCAGGCGACTTTGGTTGGGATCCACTTAACTTAAAATCATCTTTAGGATTTAACTCCGATGAATCTAAATTCGATGAAATGAAATTGAGAGAATTGAAGAATGGTCGTCTTGCAATGATCGGAACTTCCGCTTTATTGTTACAAGAGGCTGTAACTGGCTATGGACCTTACGAACAATTATTAAAGCACTAAATATTTTTTGAGGATATTGAAATAATGAAATGTTAAAGATAATATATTATAACGATTTTGTTAATTAAATGTTCTTTAGAAAATATCATTTTTGATTAAAATATCATCAAATCAACTTTTGGAAAAGAGAATTCCCTTCTTCTATTCCATATTTCAAACATAATCCACTATAAATTACAGACATAATCTGTTCTTGTACATCTAATAATTGAAATTCAGAAGAATTCAGTTTATAGAAATCATTCGTTTTGTAATGAAGAACAACATAATCTTGTGCTAATAATTGAATTGGTAATTGAACAAAAAGTTTTTTGCCTTCTTCTTTACACCAATCTAAAATATGTTGATAAACAATGACTTTATTGCAACTATTAATATACTGTGATGCAATTGCAATACTTGGTTGTAGGTGGTAAACTTGATGCCACATTTTAGGTGGAATTAAAATTAAATCACCTTCTTCTTGAATGATCTGTTCAAATAATAACCAAAAAATAAGAATGACAAGAAATATAAGAACATTTTCATGTTATTATTTTATTACCTGAATTGATCCAGAAGATATAGAATTATTTTTGTCACAAAAATTAACGTTATTATCATTACTTGTGAAGATGGGAATAGTATAATAATTAGGATGTTTATCATTTGTCGAGTCTTGTTCTTTTAATCCTGTAATCCAATGATTATTTAAAGATGTAGATAATATTTTTTGTTTTGAAGGGAGAGAATTATCATATTCAATTGCTAAATTTAGCAACTTTTTAAAACTACTATTCGATTGAATACTAGGCATTATTTTTCTAGAAAATTTTAATACTAAATTATGAAGACTATTCTCCAATTTTACATTATAAAGATCAACATCACTCACCCAACCAGCAGATATTTTATAATCTTTTTTAATTAAATTACTATCATTTGATATAATTCCACTCCATGCATCTGGAGCATTTCGTTTCGAACCAAGTAAATCAAGAATATTAGAATCATATGGGATAAACGTCCATAATTTTCTTCCTTCTAATAAATAATTCCATCCTGTCCATTCAAAAGGATCAATATGAAGAAATGATCTAGATCCTTCTCCACCAATAATTAATGCAGCATTTGGTCGAATTGATTTAGGAAAAATATCAAATAAATTTTCTTCAAATAAATTTTTGTTAAGCTTCCATGTTTCTGATTCATTAAATTTTTGAAGTAAATTTTCATCCATCATATATAATGAGTTGGAGTGATCACTATAATTTTGAATAATAGACAAGTACTCCTGTAGTGGGCATTCATATGTATCAACGTTACCTAAAGTATTATCTTGACTATCATAATATATCACTTCATTGAATAATTGATTGATTAAATTTTTCGTCCAATTTTCAGAATTAATATTATTAAAAACATTTCTTAATATAACTGGCATTTTACCATCATAAATCGATTGAAATTCAGATTTCGATATTTTGGAAGCATCTAAAATCACACCGAAATAATTATCTTTATTTAGAGTTGATACATCAATTTCTTCTTGACATAGTTCAGAATTCGAAACAGGTTCAGTAATATTGGAATTCAATTTCTTTCTAATTCTTTTATTAAAATATTTTAGCTTTTTATTTCCTTCAAAATTAATTGCATTTGAATCATAACAATTAATAATTCTCCTATACTCAAAATAACATTGATTAGTTTGATTCAATCTTATTATCGTAGGTTAATAATTCCATTCACCTCCAGCATTTTACTGTTTTTTCAATACTTTGTATTGATTTCAAACTATATTGGTTTGTTCGTAAATCATACAGACAAAAAATTAAAAGGCAATTCTTAATTGTAAAACTCCACTTCATCATAACTGGAAAATTGGACTATTCGCAAATATTACAGTTGTGATCTACTGTAAGTTTTATTGCTTTACTCTGCACAATCATAAACATATATATTATATATATATATATGATGGATGATGGAACTAGGTAAAAGATGTTTAAAGGTTCGACATATAATAGTTGTAAAAAAGTACCCGTACGGTAGATATCGTTAATGATCAAATGACTTAACGAGTTGTAATTTCATCAGCAGCTACAATTACAGTAATAAATCAATACTACTGTCAATTATTGATTCAAAATTCATCATCGAAATATACTGTATGCGTAACCGTAATACCTGTGCCAATGAGAGTTCATGGTTTTACCTACAGTACTAACAATTATTGTAATAATTTTTCATTAATAATAATTATTACTTGCTTGGTGCTGTTGTTGTACCTGCTACCTTATGTTACGAAAAAACCTGTCCCATCAGCAAAACTGAAAAAGTTCAGTAAAGTTAACTTATATTGAATAAAAAAAATTAAAAACTGCTTTTTTTAAAAGCAGTAAATTATTGGATCAGCAATACTACGATTAAAACGATAAAATACGCAAAATAACAGTAATAACATATTACATATCTTTTCAATTTTATATATATTTATAATAACATACCTAGCCGATAAAAATTCATTCATTCATCCATAAATCCAAACAACCTTTTTGATTAAAACTTAAGTTGAGGAAAATTGACTTGTTAAGGCATACCTATACATACTGTAGATACTAAACGGTATGGAATAATAATTATTATCGTCTCTCGGTAACGGTAACTTCACAAAAATTATAGTAGAAGAATGTATGTTCTTTAAATTATAATCTTTTAACACAATATTTATTTCAGTTTCTTCAATAATAAAGCAATCTTTATCTTCCGTAATAGAAGTAGTCATTCGTTCATTCATGCTTGATATGTTTTGTGGATGGGATTTTTATGTTCATATATTTTATTCTTAACAAGATAATTATCGTAACCATTGTTTCTCTCAGAAATAAGACCTATTGAAAACCTTGTAATCTTTGTTATCTTTTACTAACGAGTGTGATAATGCTAGAATATGATAACAGCGCATTTTATTATTTTGCTATTACATTGCTAGTTATATATATCATTCCTGGAACATATCATCTTTGTTCAGAATTGCTTCTATCTGTTTTCAGTGGTGGTGAAAATGGATCGAAGGCGAGAACGAAAAGCGAGAAAAATAAAGCTTTGAAAATTAAATCTGAATCGACCGGATTCGCTAGATTGAAGAAGCCATCGTTTATCATAAATGCAATTTGCCTTTTGTTCGCTTGGACTATATTCATTTACTTGGTAACTCTTGTGATAAACGATGGAGAGGTTAATACCTTTGATCCATATCAAATACTTGGTCTTGATACAAGTGCGGAAGCTACTGATGTTAAAAAAGCTTACAGAAAGTTGTCATTACGTTATCACCCAGATAAAAATATTGGTGACAAAGTTGCTGAGGAAATGTTTATGAAAATAGCAAAGGCTTATGAAGCACTCACTGATAATGCCGCTAGAGAAAACTATGTAAAATATGGTAATCCTGATGGTAAACAATCCTTGGAAGTGTCCATCGGCTTACCTCGCATCATCCTTGACAATCCAAAGGTAGTTTTGGTTTTGTATTTGATAGCTATGGTTATTGTAATTCCTTCAGTAGTTGGACACTGGTATGCTAATTCAAAGCAATATGGTGAGAAAAATATAATGTATGATACATACACCGCGTTTTATCAATTGTTACAAGAATCGCATCGAGTAAAAAATATGCCAGAAGTTATGGCTGCGTCAGTGGAATTCAGAGCAATTAATGCTCCTAAACCTAATGATAATGAGGCAATAGGAGCTCTTCTTGCAAAAATGAAATCTGAAAAGTTGATGGTTAAGCCAAAATATGAACATGCGCTTATCTTAAGAGGAAATTTGTTACTTCATGCACATTTATTGCGAATGACAGATGATCTTACACCAGTAAGTTTTATTTGAATAGAATTTTGAAACTCTATAGTTGAATTAATGAATTTATTCACATATAAATAGGAATTAATTCGAGATCTTAATGCTATGTTAATTAAGTCGCCGGATTTGATTGAAGGCATGATTGAAATTTGCCATAATCGAAAATGGATTGAAACAAGTTTATCAGCTATAAAATTCTCTCAATGTATAACTCAAGGTTTATGGACAAATAATCATTCATTAGAACAGTTACCATATTTTACTGATGCTGAAATTAAGATTGTTACTAAGAGTGGATCAAAGCCACATGTAAAGTCATTACAAGATTATTTACGAATTCCTCATGCTGATAAAAAAGGATTAGCTCAACTGTCTACTGAAGAACAAGAAGAGGTGCTTAAAGTTTGTGATATTTTGCCATTAGTGAAAGTGGATTATAAGCTGTTTGTTGAGGAAGAAGACAAAGAAGGCTTAGGAGTCGAGGATTCTAACGTGGAAGTTGAGAATGAAGTTTCGAATCAACCTAAGGGTGACTCCATTTATGAAAATGATTTAGTAACATTAAGAATAGTTTTAGTCCGTGAAAATGTTACTGAGAATAAATTTGCTCAACCTGTATATGCTCCTCGTTATCCTAAGACTATCTGCGAGGCGTGGTGGATTGTATTGAGTGACAAAGCACATGATAGTAAAACCGAAGTAAATATTTATGCTTTTGAAAAGATTACTGATCAAGGACGAGTTGTTACACATGAAGTTCGATTTATGGCACCAAATAGAGTTGGTACTTATGAGATGAATCTTCAGATTTTATCTGATTGCTATATGGGATTAGATCAATCAATTAATATATCATACGATGTTCTCTCTGCTGCTGACTTACCACAGTATCAACCTCATCCTGAAGATCTGGAATTGGACAATGAACCAACTTTATTTGAACAAGTTATGGCTGCTAATGTGGATGATAGTTCAGATGATGAAGATGAAGGAGATCAAAGCGAAGCAAAGAAATCCAATTCCAAGAAGATCGAAGCGTTAATTGAAGAGGATGATGAATGAATAAATCAATTTAAATAAGTTGTTGTATTTCATGACTTTTATGAGTTAAGTTAAGCTATGATGTATCTGCCATGAAAATTAAAATATAAATAATTTACAATTGATATTGTTTTTAAATTTTAATTATTTAACTCGTTTGTTATACTCCATTTACCACACTCCATTTACTACGATTTGTTAGAAAGTTTACTTTCTGCGTTTCAACATCTTAGTATAAAATTCAAGTTCCTTTCCTTCCAAAATATAGCCATCGCATCTTCCACTTTGGCCTGGTCTAGAAGAAATGGCAGCATATAAGCGTCCGCTGGCGAAAGCTTCATCTAATGATGGATCTAATGTACGTGTCTTTTGTCTTGCAGCGATTTTTCTTTGGACGTGTTTGGAAGTCTTTTCGGTACCTTCTTCGGTGGCAGCGGCTGCCTTTTTACCTTTCTTAACACCAACTTTAACACCATAGTGTTGTTCATACCATGCCTTGAATGGAGTGGCATCAATCTGAATAATTGAGTTCTTTACCAATGTCTTGGTACGAACAAGCTCATTATTTGACGCATTGTAAACAACATCCAATATACGAGTCTTTCGAGTAATTACTATTTTAGAAAATCAAAGTAACTTAACTACAGAATGCATTTAAAATACAGTAACTTATTTTACCTTCAGTTCCCCAACTAAAATTTCCTGTATCCAATCTAAGAGCACGATACTTGATGTTTCCACCACGAACACGTAGTGGATGTATTCTTGAAGGACCAATACGGGTCATTGCAGGAGGTCTACCAGATTCATATAATCTCTTCTTCTTTAGGTTGGCTTTTCTACCACCTGTTGCTCTTCGCTTGTGTCTACTGTCTCTTGATATTCCTAAAAGCAAAAATATTATATTAATATATTCATAATAGAGAGAAATGTTACAACATACCCATTCTATGAGAGTGTGATGGAAATAAACAGAGTAAATAATTTATAGCAACCTTTCCCACAACATACTTGATTTTTCTCATCCAACCACAAAACGAAAAATAGGGGTGGGGAAATGTGATTTAAACTGTCAACTAATTAATTTAATAACATTATTATTTTTATCGGAGATAAAAACAAATAAATAGGAATTCCAGGAATTTATAAATTATTATCGCCTAGTTTATCTTGACTATTTTCTAAGGCATGAAAATTATTGTAAAAAGGATAAATTAATGAAATTATTGTGTTCATAAAAACAAGAATTCATACAAGGAATTCTTAAGAAGGTATCGGTATTTTTATTTTTTATTTTTTATTTTTAACCTTTAACAAATTCATTCATTCATTCATTCAATCGTCCGTCCATTCATCAACCATTTTCATTCATTCATTCATTTACCCCGTACCACACCACAAACTTGACACTTATTCCAATAGTTAAAAATTTGGGTTGATTTCCTTATTAAGTATAATCAACCATAGTGCATATAAATACAATACAATAATTTCAAATACTGCACAAAAAGAATTGATTGAGAAGGTGAGATTTATCATGTTATAGAATATGTAATTTATGTTATTATGTTATTATACTTGTAATCTTGTAATGCTTACTTAGTATTTTGCTGATTTTTATTTGCTTTTGTAGATGTCTTTAACTGTGGCTGATATTGTGCATGCCATAAACATTTCGATCAATGCAAGTACTAGTCAAGCTGATCGGAACATTTCCAACAATATAATACTTTCATTGAAGGATTCACCTCACTATTTAACAATTTTAATTCGTTTGGTTGTGGAAACAGATTACGATATATCTGTTAAGCTTACATGTTTATCAATTTTTGTTGAGTCAATAAAATGTAACTGGGATTTATTAGCACTAGATGAACAACTAATCATTCGACAAATTGGATTAACTTTATTTACTAATTCAATTATTTGCGAATCAAGCATAATTAGGAGAAAAACAGCGGTGGCAATAGCTCAAATTTCAATGAGACAGTTTCCTCAAATTTGGTCAACTTACATTGATGATATATTAAATTATTTGCGGAGTGATAAATTGGAACAACAAGAATTAGCTCTATTGTCTCTATTATATTTCGTTGAAGATTCTTTAAATTCAGATTATAATTCAATTATTTCATCACAAAGGAAACAAGAAATTATATCTGGTTTATTGAACTTAGAAACGGTTATATTATCGTGTTTATCTAAATATCTTGAAGCTAAACTGGCGACTTATTCGTATGGTAAGAATTATTTTCAGTTATTTATTTTATTTTTATGATTCTACTATTATCAGACGATATTTT
>VKHH01007295.1:0-11485 GCA_015144975.1 Epipyxis sp. PR26KG | reverse complement strand
AATAATAATAATAATAATAATAATAACATTAATAATAATAATAATAATAATAATAATAATAATAATAATAATAATAACAATAATAATAATAATAACATTAATAATATATATTATAAATTAAGCAGTTTGATGTAAAGAAAATGCTTTTGTTGTCATTGAAAAATAATAATATTATTAAAAATATTATATAATATATATACATTATTATTTATAAAAAAGAGAAAATAATAAAATAATAATATTAATAATAATAGTAGTTTGATGATGGAATGATTCCTAATCATCATCAGAAGATATAATATAATTATTATGTTTAAAATGATAATTGCATGTTATATCTTTTTATTCAAACTTATAAAATGGAGAAATATCATAATAATGATAATAAAATATAGTTTGATAATAATAGTCCTCTGATACTGGAATACATTATTTATGAATATGAATGATAATATGACAATATGATATGATGTATGATATGATATCGAATATGATTATAATCTCACCTGTTTACTTCTCTTGCCATCAGTGATCATTAAATTATAATCAATAAGCTGGCTCACAAACCTCTCTATGGCACTCTCTCGCTCATTCTCCGCGTTGATCTCATTCCTCAATTCGTTGAAATGCTTCACAATCTCAGAGAGAAACAAGGGGACCCGATTGCCTTTATTATTAATTAACAAAGAAATCAACAAAAACTTGGCATTCGCATCAATCGAATCGATGGATTCCGTCACTCGCTTGGCCGAACCAGTTCGAATCGATTCGCATGCTTTTAACACATGATTATGTTTCACTATAGCCAAGGGGGCTATGGAGGCTGTGGTGGACATGGAGGAAGAGGCAATTGTCGCTGAAGCGGAAGAATTATGATAATCAATCGAAGCTAAATAAAGACTTGACTTTGCAATATCGAGTGCTACTCTCATGTCACCTATCATGATACGATAACAACATAGCAACAAAAATATTAATAATTATAACAATTATAATAATTTACAATAGAAATTATATGGCTCTTGTTCTGAATAATTCCTGGGAGATTCACAGGGTCATAACATATAATGAATGAATGAATGGATGGATGAGTACCTGGTCGGATGGAATTAGCTTTCAAAACGAGCAATCCTAAAGCTTTCTGGTCAAACAAGCCATATGCGCGATTGTTAATAATATTCGAAATGGTTGAGCTGTCGTAAGTATCGAAGAACAGTTCCAAATTCAATTTATTGTAATTATCATTATAATAATTATCATTATCATTATAATCGTGCAGAGCAGCTGCTGCTTTGGAGGCATTCGAAAGTAATAATTTCGAATTGATTTGCTGAGGATTATTATTGCCGATTCCGATCAAAATCAGTGAAGAATTTTCAGAATTATTATAATGATTTGAGAATTGCACAAGGTTAGCCAGGGTCTCTTTGTCCGCCAAGTCGAACTCATCGATTATCAATATTGTCATAGGCACCTTACGGACATTCGCTCGACCAGACGATTTCTTCCTAGAATGACTATGAGTGTTAATTGTCTGATAATCTGACTCATCTTCGATCAACATCTCATCAGGGTCAGGTCCGAACTGCACGCTCTGACCCGGACTGGTGAATCTCTTTCTGATCCAACCTTTACTGTCACTCCCTTCATCGCGACTATTGACATAACTACCATTATTGCTGTTATTATTATTGCTTGTAATAATCCTATTCTTGATTTTCTCACACATCATTTCGTACCCACCGACTGTAGACCCACAATCAAACACAACATTAAACCCCAATAAGTCGAAACCATCGCAGCCGTTTTGACTCTGCTCTTCACTTTGTTTTAGATGAACATTATCATTACCAGCACTTCTCATGTTCTCATTTAAATAATCCAACCGTTCTAATTTTATTTTATGAATTATGTTTCGAATGGTGAGGGTTTTCCCGATCCCAGCCCCGCCAAAACAATAAATACTCCCACCCTTACCCACCTGCAAACACCCCTTGACGAACTGCATGATTTGATGCATCTCCTTCTCCCTGCCTGTCATGTCCAGAGGATCCAATCCGATGCGAAGGTTGCTTTCGCTCATTTCGATCTTCCGTTCCATTGTGAGAGTGACTTCGACCGGGAGGGGAATGGGAGGAGGAAGATTAAGCGTCTCACTGACAGGTGAATCAACATTCTGAGATGAATTCGATCCAGTTGAAATTGATTTTGTTTTGTGGCCTGATCGACTGGATTTATTTGGTTTGTGTTGAGCCACATGCGAGTCGGATACATCCATAGGCTTGGTTGCAGACCGAAGAAATCTTATCTTGTCAATGCCACTACTACTGCCATTGCCAATGCTGTGGTCAATGCTGGAATTATCATGATTCTCATCATCGAGGGCTTGTGCAATTCTCTCAAAACCATACTTAATAATATAGGGAAAGATGTGCTCTTTTTCGACGAAATAATCGACATTTTTCAAATGATTATATTTAATTTTGAATATATTATTTTCAACGTCATTCATACTCCAAGGAGGCACATAGATCCTATCCGTGATCTCCTTACAGTCGCAAGCGAGTTGTTTCCATTCCAAATGTTTGAGACGAGTCCAAGTACATCCGAAGTTATGAGGATACTTGTCAATATTATGCAAAGCTTGTTTCATAATAAAATAATTGGGATTTTCGATGGAAATATTGAAATTCTTCAATTGATTATCATATTCATCCATTAACTCATCCTGGGGATGGGTATCATCGCCTGGTCCGGATTTTCTTTTATTTTTATTTGGATTATTGTTGACTTGAATGTTGCTAATTTTTTGTTTCATCACCGAGTCAGGTACCGTGTTGCGATACCCGGCCTGGGATGATGAATTTGCATCAAGCGCTTTACCCGATCTGGTCAAACGAGGCTTCTTACTGTTAGAAACGGCTGTTGACTCAGCTTGTAAGCCGTACTGAACTCTCAAATATTCGACCAAAGGTTCCCTATCGATGAAAAATGACTCATTTTTGTCAGAAAATGTCAGACTTTTTCTCTTATTCTCATCATTAAATCGTGGATGAAAGTAAATACCGTTTGATTCGCTTATAGAAGGTAGTTGCAAATTATCATATGTGCGATACGTGGAGACGAATGTCCATGGCTCCTCCAAACGAGATATAATATGCCATATTCTGCTAAACGGAACATTCGAGTCCTTCAATAAATTAATCAATGAATCTTCATCATTCTCATCAGTCAGCTCATGCATCGAAATAATCTCATTATTATGGTTCAATGCATAGTTTCCTTCATTGTCATCGCCATTCTGCGAGTATAAGAGTTTCTGATCATCGTCGCGGCTTTGTTGACGAAGCCAGTCTGTCTGATTATTATAATTATTACTCGCAATGTTGTCCACGGCTTCAGCATGAATATCCCAATTAGCAATGGAGTGCACAGGAAGGAATGAAGGATGATTGTGACTTGACATACCACTATTATTACCATTACCATAACCATTGTCTCCACTCATTGCTACTAATCGCTCAATATGAGAAGAAGGATCAGCTGCTCTGTATATGGATTTCATGGGCGACTTCACAATAATCGTATACTCCTCTTCACTGTTCTCGCTATTATTATTATCATCATCATCATTATCTGAAATGTAATTACCGCCTGTCACATGATTATTATGACCAGTTGATTTAGTTCGAACAGGACCAGTTATTACATATCCATGTAGTAACGCTTGCTTGTGAACGAAACTCAACAAGCTTTCTTTAGATGCGAAGTATTCATTTCCTTCCTCATACATCTTCAAATTATCAAGTGTCACCTATCACACATAACACAGATAACAACCACAACATAATGGTAAGTCGCTCGTTGTTCATATTAATTAATTAATTGTTCATTAATTATCATATTACTGTATGTTATACTATTACCTCAGGATGCCTGGTCCAAATCGAAGATTTTGATTTTGAAGTAAGTTTCCTCCAATACTTATTATTATCTGATAATACCTTGAACACTTCCTCGAACGAATGAATGTTCACCGCAACTTCTCTTCGCCCATTCTTAACTAATTGCTTGTGAAGATATTGCCAATCATAAGAAAACTCGCGATCCTGATTATTTTGATGAATATTTTCCAAATCATCCCAATAATGCGACTCTCCTGTGCTGGAATATTGGCTGTATTGAGCATCAACCATCGCAGGATTTTCATTCGAAAATGATTGGGATGGCTCCGTAAAACCGTATCGTTTGATATAATCCAATACCTCTTGATTGTTTAGAAAATAATCAGCATGTTCAACCAGCGGTTCTAATTGGGTAGTTTTAAGTTTTTCGATCTTTGAGATAACATCTGGAAACTTGTCACGCGCCCAAGGAGCGAGTATGATGTTGATTGGAGCAGCGAAGATATCTTTACACCATCCGAAATACCATTCCAAAGATATTAAATATGGTTTGAAGTGTATAAAGCGATGGTAGATTTTATCGTGTAACATTAGCAAGATCTCGGATTTTGCAGTGATATGTTCGTCTTCCGGATTGATACGATAAGTTCTATATAATTCTTCTAATTCTCGATTTGTATCCATCGTTTCAACAGAATTCAAATCATTTTCAGTTACCTTGCTAACTCGCTTTTGCTTTTTCTTTTGTTCAACATTTTTGTCGTTCTCAACTACCACAATCGGGATGGGAATGGGCTCAGCAATATTACTTTTTCGCTTTTTGATTTGTTTTTCATTCACAAAATCGTTATTATTGCTAATTATTTTATGATTGTTTTCCTTTAAATACGATAATAGGAACTTTCGATCATAGAAATAGTCAACATTTTCGTTTAGATTAGCTAATTGAGTTTGTTTTATTAACATTCTCTTCCCATTGGAGTTGGAGAGTTCATGAGTGAAGTGATCAACACACCATGGAGAGAAGAAGATGTTTTGAGTGTCAGATTTGTTTGTGGCGTAAACATTGGCATCAAACCAACCGAGCTTTTTCAATTCTTCCCAAACACGTTGAAAAAATGGTTCATTTCTGCCATTTAACATTTCTATTATCCCATTTTGAATCTCAACCGTTTCATTTATTTCTAGCAAACATGAAAGATAACATGATAATAGATATTATCCGAATCGCTAAAACAGAAAGTACAGGGATTGCATACGTTACCTTGATTGGAATCATTCATAGACGATTGGGTTAAGCTTGAGTTAATGCTGGAAGAAGGGGATGATTCCATTGAGTAACTCATTTCCTTATTTCCATAATTCTGATAATTAGATAAAATGTAATATAATATTTTGAAATAATATGATTTAATTGAAGAATCTTACCATTAAATGATCAATTATGGCTTTGTGATCGATGAAATAATCTGAATCTTTGACTAAATCGGATTTATTTTCACAATTATTCACAAAATCAATCTTCCATTTCGGGATGTACATCATTATTTCTGATTGATTCTCATCATTGTGAGATTTATTTCTGTTGTTTGATTTGGACGATTTGGATGATTTGACTGAACCTGTCATTGATTTATTAGAATTTGACTGTTTGAAGTCATCAGTAAAGGTTTGAATCGTCCATCCGGCAGAGATGAGCATGTCAGTAAAATTGGGGATGTCGTTGAACGCATCGCAACTATAAACGATTTCGGAAATTCTCCTGTCAATGTTCCAACCATCATCATAATTAACTGACACATTTGAAGAAAAGTTAACTCCGCTCAAGTTGTCCGGTTCATACATGATCGCATCAATGCTATTCATCGTGCAGACATACTTCATCACATCTTGAAACTTCCAGAAGAAATCACGACCAGCAATCAACTTTCTTCGCTTAGTTTTACTCAAAGAATCTAATCGTAAAGGTAATCAATTAATAACATATTTTATTATGATCTTAAGTTTGAATAGTGTTATTAAGTTTGAACTTACTAAGTGGATCGACCCAAGGGGATACGTAAATCATTTCATGTTTCCACCATTTATCTGACCAAGCTTCTGCCAATTCATATCTCCACTTACATCGAAATAACAATTTTGAAATAGTTTCTTTCAAACTAATCAATTCAATTTTCTTCAAATCATTCACTATTCTATCGTTGAAAATGGCGCAGTATTTCTTCGCACCAGTCAATATTTTTGATGACAACTGCTTTGTTTCGGCTAGCTCTTGCACAGGAGATTCATCCATTATTCGAAGATTACCATCATCATTTAATCTAATTTATATAATAAAATTTGTTTTTATAATCATAATAATAGCATAGATATAATCACGAAGTTGATGCATTGTTTACCTGATCGAATCGAACAAAACGGTTTGAGAAACTGGAGAATCAACAAACTGATACAAAAGAGTTGGATACACCCACAACAATCGACGAATGTCTTGCAACTGCATTACCCTACAATCGTCATAATCATATGACTATTACGGCATAATAATATGAATTGCATCAACATACCTCTCTTTTGGGAATCCATTTTTTTTATTATATTTTTCCGAAAGTGATTCATCATTTGACACCTCAGGTGAAATAGACCATAAAAATTTAGCGCCAATTCCACGAGCAGAAGCTCGTTTCCAACCCAACTCTTCCAAATACAAGCCCAGATCTTCGTCTGACTTCATTAAATGCGGAAAACTAAAAATAATGAAAATAATGTTTATGTTTAGATTATTAAAAATATTTGATGAACAACTTACACAGAAAGATATCTTTTCAGAGCGAGTTTCGAATAAAACCGATGAATTCCGTCAACCATCTCAATGTTTTGGTTGATTGCTTCAGGATATTCGAATATATACATCTCATATCTACCCTCCTTTACGCGATTGACAGTCCAGCCCAATTGGCTTAGCTTTTCCCACACGACATCAAACTCGTCCAATATAGCGCGGTTGTTAGATAAATGCACCAACAGTGCATTGTTAGTATAAAAATAATCCAAGTTCTAGAATGCAAATAAATTATAAGGAAACACTACTAAATATTGATGTTAATTCCTGATTTGAACAATAACATTACCTCCACATATTTCTTCATATAATCTGCTGAAACACTTGATTTATAAGCTAATAAAGGTCGGCAATAAACGTTGATATCATTCAATATATTTTTACCATTTATCCAAGAAGTTTTCCAACCCAGCGAACTCAAATGCTCCCAGATATTCTTGAAATGCTTACCATCAAGATCAAGATCGTATGAAGTGAATTCTTCTATTTTATAATCCAAATTAAGACTGCTTGGTCCAGGAAGGCGCAAACCTTGATTAATCAAGGAAATGATAATATTAGAAATAATTCGATTTATTTTGACATTTGTGAAAGTCATACCTGGGAGCTCAATAGAGTTTTTCTTGGCGATTTGGTTGCGCTGAGTGGTTGCGCGGACCTCAGCATTGTTTGGTTGAATTTGCATTTTCTGCATCGATGTGCATACGATTCTTTCAATATTTGATTGAGTGCTTAAAGTGCTTCTAGTACCTACGGTTGTTATACCTTCACTGTAGGAATGATTTAGTGATCGAGACTTCTCATTTGTGACGAAAAGATTATCTTGATTATCACCATCATCTAAGTGGTGAATATGAGGAGTATATTTTTGCGTATTGATTAAACTTTTATTATTTCCATTATCAATTATTTGCATCTCAAAGCTATTATCGAACTCAACAGAGCTTTTGCATCTTTTATTTTTATTAGGTGAGGTAGATTGTGGAGACTTGGACATAACACTACTTTTTAAATGAGGTCCATGATTGAATTTTGGATTTGGTTTGATCGTTGAATTTTGAGAGAGTTGCATGGTTTGTTCAGCAGTAGTATGTGCATTGTATGGTATGTAAAATAGCATTTGCATTCCATTTATAACTTTTGGAAGTAGATGCTTACGCGTCGGATATTTCATTAATAATGATTCAAGCGAAATAAACAAAAATTCCATCACACCATCAGCTTTTGGAATGAAGAAATCCTATAAAAATAATATTTTAGTCTTATATCGTAATTTATAAATGATGATAAAATCTAATTCTTACATCTTCTTCGTCATCTACATCATCGCTAACAAAATTTATTAAAATATTTAATACATCGTCCCGATTCATAATGATTATTCCAAGTTCTTTATTGTATGTTAAAGATACAAGATTGAACTTTTTATCTGCTAAGTAGTTTAGTATCATTTGAGCTGATATATCATATTTGCATGCTTCTAATATTTCGATACTTGTTGAACTACTTCTGATCACGAAAGGATTATCTTTTCTTTCCAATATGGATTGAATGGATACATACGCAATATCTCCCTCGATGTCAGGTACTGGTACCTTGACCTTTAAAGGAACCAATAGAAGAATTGATTAAAAAATTAATAAATATTAATGCATAATCAATATGATTTTTCGGCAGAAAAAAATATACAATTACATTTTATATAAAAATTACCACTTTGTTCATTATAGTGTAAAGATACTGTTGTAAAAACAAAAATGCAAATATATTACAAATAAAAATAATTGCCACAATGCAGTCATAAAATTTACCATATCATCTCTATTGTGCAAAAGCCTTTGAATTCCAAAAGCCTTTTTAAATTGCAATTCAATCTGATTGGATTCATGGCAATAAACTGGATAGATCGATGATGATTTGAAGCAGGACATTCTTACTGTAACAATACTGTAGGTTGCTGAAAATATACTTATATTTTTTATTTTTATGTTTAAGTTTTTGTCTGTTATTATGTTATTATCTTCGACAGAGAATTATCTGATTGATTTTTGAATTTCAAAAAATATAATAAAACTTACTTTATAAACAAATAGAAATACATATTGAATATCATTATTCTAAGCAATTGGAATATTACTGATCGTTAATTGCTATATTTTTGGACTGGTAGTGATTAAGACGAAGTATTTAACAATAAAAATAAAAACCGAGTAAAACATGATATATACTAAACAAGTGAGTATATAATTCCATACAAAATATGCTACTTTTAAATTTAAAAATACTGTATGTGGAGTACATTCTAAAAAGTAATAAGTTAAAGACGAAAACAGTAGAGGGATTCCATTGATTACAAGTATCACAAAGAAAACCAAAATTTGTAGTTCAGAATTTACACAATAATTAGCTTAAATTCACAAATACACGAATGCGATGTACATATTATACAATATTAAGTATCCGAAAATAATTGTTTTGCTATTAACTTCATAGTGACCGAGCAATCTTCTTTGAAATGTTGAATTTATGGAAAAGTAAACCATGGCTTGAAACTAACAATTAATTATTTATATTTATTCTTTCTCTGCGAGACTTACTACACCATATCTAATAATAATCACAATAACATGAGATCGAAAATTATTGATCAATATTTATTTATTTAAAGAAGCGTACCGATAACTGCCCATGATAACAATAGCTATACCAAGACCGTTAACAAAGGAAACTGCATCCCCAAAATAAAATGTACTGAAAGCTACCACAAGCACCTACAGTAAATAATATTTAAATAATTGATTACATGGGAACCTCATTTTATCGATAATAGCTTTACTTGTTTAACATTTGCAGAAATGCATAATGTGAGAGCTGATGTTACTTTATTCGCAATAAAACTGCTAACGTTGAGAGAAAATGAGAGTATTCCTGTCAACAATACAACTTGTGGGGCTGAACTGAGAGCTATTTCTTCCCATCTCGAAGATATTGCTGTTACCTCTCCAGTCAATAAACTCACTAACCCTATTTGTACTAACGCTATTGGGCACATCTTCGACAATAAATCCATTTCATGCAACTTCAATTCACCGGTTAATAATTCGCCACCAATGACACCTTTCAATGCTGCTAAAAATACGCACAGGAATGTGTACATTGCACCAATCATTGTATAGCTCATATCACCATAAAAAGACAAAGCAACACCAATAACAATTGGAATCACCGCAAGTTTCCGATTCGTTGAAATAACTTTTCGATAATAGAATATACTTATTAACATCACAATTACAGGCACAAGTGCCCTGCAAACCTAATCATTAAACATTATATTCTGCAAATTAAATGTGTTTAAAAATGATTTACAAAACAATAACATTACCTGATTGAAATTCACTGATGTCTTTTCTAGTGATGTGTTTCCAACAGCAATATTAAGAGCGAATACAGTAGCAAATATTAAGATTGACTTCTTGCTATTTGTATCCGATATCGTTTTTGGCTTTACAGAGCTAACAGATTAAGTCAATTCAATAATAATAACCTCAACAAGAATCATAGCAATAATTACTTACGACCAAAAAAAGAAGTATATTTGAGTACCAAGTATATTACAAGCCATCTAAAATCACATTAAATCAATTACAAAATTGTTAATTGACAATTAAAAAAGCAACTACAGTAAAATATTTAATCGAAAAGTATCAACAGTATATAATGATATTATTTACTAATTATAGACATATTTCAACTTACATGTATCGCAGACAATGCATATGGATATTTAAAATCAACTTTTGCAAATACCGCTTTGTTTAAAACTGTGACTAATACATTGCTAGAATGGAAAAACAATTAAAATACTTTCAAATCGGTAACAGTTTATATTATTGATATTGATTCCAGAAGCAAAGTTTGGTTCTACAAAAAATATTGAAAGTGATACGTGATGACCAAGTTACCAACTTACTTTGCCATCCATACCATGATCCAAAACATTTGTACTCTAAAAGGAAATTCTTCACGATGGGTTGCATGTGCATCAGGAATCAAGGATTCTATTTCCAAATTTAACACATCATTATCATTACTAATTGCCCTCAATGCCATTACTATGACGTTTGTAACTGTAAGTCAGCAGATCACGAGACAATACGACACAATATGAGTACTTAAATAATAACAGAGTAGAAATACAATAGTATGAAGGAAAAATGCATATGCTGTAGATAATAAGATAACAATTTTAAATTAAATAATCTTTCAATATATTATATTAATATATTATATTAATATATTATATAAATATAAATTCCTATGCACTTTCAATTACAGTATGTCATTATGTCCATTGTCCATTGTCCATTCGAATTGTACAGTGTACAGTAACTGCTGAACAAATACAAATATGCACAATATACAAAAACTGTATAATTACAGAATTATGATAAAACTGGATAAGATGATAATTGCAACCGGTACTACTGATTTAATGAATGAATGAAGAGGAGCTTAAATATTTAGACAAGAAATGGAAATGATGTGATAAATGGATTGATAAGTTACAATAATAATGAATTAATTAATAGAAATTAATACGTCACTCCAAGGAAATGAATGAATGAATTAATAGGAATTAACTGAGCAAATCAAACCAGTTCTATTGAACAGAGAATAATAGAGAATAGCTCAATTGGGTAAAACAAGAAATGTTGTTAAACGGATTTTGTTAGAAATT
>VKHH01007294.1:0-11490 GCA_015144975.1 Epipyxis sp. PR26KG | reverse complement strand
TTATTATTGTTATTATTATTATTATTATTATTATTATTATTATTATTATTAATATTATTATTGTTATTATTATTATTGTTATTATTATTGTTATTATTATTATTATCATCATATTTATTATTATTATTATTATTATTGTTATTATTATTATTATTATTATTATTATTATTATTATTGTTATTATTATTTATTATTATTATTATTATTACTATTATTATTATTATTATTATTATTATATTTATTGTCATTATTATTTTCAGCAATAACATCATTATTGTCATTCCAAATATTATCATGTTCTAGAATATCATCATCCACCGTAATACGGCAAGGAAAATCATTTCTATTATTTATTTGATTTTCGACATTATTTCTTTCGTTATAATAATTATAATTTTCATTTGCATCCATTAAAGGATCACTTGGAATATTTGGCGAAACGAAATTATTATAATTATCAGATTTTAGATGAATATTATCCTGTGCTAATTTTGTAGGTGAAAATGGATCAAATTCATCGTCATAATCAAACGAATTATTTTCATCATCATTATTATTATCATTATTATCATTATTATTATTATCATTATTATCATAATAATTATCATTATTATTATCATTATTATTATTATCATTTTCATCATCATTATTATTATCATTATTATCATTATTATCATAATAATTATCATTATTATTATCATTATTATCATAATAATTATCATTATTATTATCAACATTATTGTCATCATTATTATCATCATCATTATTATCAACATTATTGTCATCATTATTATCATCATCATTATTATTATTATTATTATTATCATTATTATCATTGTTATTATCATTATTGTTATCAAAAGGATTATTATCATTATTATTATTATTAACATAATCATTTTTCGGATTATTATCATCATTATTATCAATATTGCCATTATTTATGTTAAAATCATATATTATTTCATTATTACTATGTATTATGTTTTGATTGACATTATAAAGATTAATTTCTGAATCATTATTACTTATATTATCATTATTATTTATGATATCTAATTGCTTTCTATTATTAATATCATAATTACTACTCATTTTTAGTGGAGATAAAGGATCGAATTCTTCATCGTAATAATCTTCATCATTATTATTCGTTTCAAAATCATTATTTTTTTGAGAATAATGTTCAGCTACTATAATATGATTTACGAAATCGGGTAATTCTTCTGGCATTCTAATAGTTGTACGTAATGGAGATAACGGGTCAAACTCTTCATCATAATAATTTAAGTCATCTTCAAGATTATTATTATTATTATTATCACTATTATTATTATTATTATTATTATTATTATTATTATCATTATTGTTATTATTATTATCACTATTATTATTATTATTATTATTATTATTATTATTATTATTATCATCACTATTATTATTATTATTATTATTATTGTTATTATTATTATTATTATTATTATTATTATTATTATTATTATTATTGTTGTTATTATTATTATTATTATTATTATTATTATTATTATTATTATCATCACTATTATTAAAATATAAATTATTATTTATCATAGTATTACATGATGAAGGTGAACTATTCTGTATCATAGCTCCAATCATTAGACTATTGCTGTCACCATCATCATCTTGTAAGATCATATCAAGAATTCGATTCATCGAATTTTGAGAAGAATTTATGTTAATTTTTGTTGATTCTAAATATATTGGATTGAATTGGGTATTATTATCTGTACTAGAGGAAATGACGATTTCTCCGTTTGAATCCGAATTATTATTATTTGTGAGATTATCTGTACTATGCAATTGAGTTTTCAACATGATATCACCATTTTGAAATGATTTTAATTCGTGTTCATCTATGGCAGATACAAATGAATCATCATTATAATCAATTTCAAATTGTTCATTTTTATCTAATAAATCATTAACACAATTCAAATTAATTCCATCATTATCATTGTTATTATTTCCACTTGGTAGAAATGTGTCCAACTGTATTACTTCTTTACCCTGTTGAATAATTCCTGGGATTGATAAATTTTCGACAACACTTTTCAATAATGCATCATCATTTTCTTGCATTTTTTCAGGCAAAGATTCGTATCCGGTAACACTTTTATTTATAGGAGAATCGTTTGTTTGTAACTCATACAATAATAATTTATCTAGTTTAGAAAATATTGTATTTCTAATAATAAAATTAGAAGAATTTTCATTTTCGATTTTATTTTGGATGGGTGATGGTAACGGTTGAGTAAAAAATAACTCACTAGTTTTAGATTCAGGAATTGGTGATAAAATACACTTTTTATTATTGGCATATTTAGGATTTTTCTGAAAATTATTAGTAGAATTTATATTGATTTTGTTTGACAATTTCTGCTGAATTTTTGGTTGTATAATTTTCTTTTTCTCTGTTAGATCTGCAGGAGGATTTGGATTTGGTAGCTCTATTTTCTTTGACACAATTTTCTTTTTTCGAATTATTTTTATAATATTCACTTCTTTTTTCTCTAGCTTCTGTTCATTAACTTGATTATTAATATTTTTTGTAATAAAAAATGATGATTGACTTTCATTAATGGTTGGTTCCAAGAGAGATGATGATTTTTGTTTGAATTCTTTAAGAATTTTTTTAAATTTTGCTGGACCCCCTCTTGATTCTGCTACCATAGATTCTGGACTTCTTAAAACTGGTATTCGATTGCTATTATCAGCTTTATTAATAATTTTAACAAATGATTTTGATTCTTCTAAAACAGAAAGAGTTGTTAGGGTGTCAACAGGAATACAGCAACCACGAATTGGACTTGATTTTTCATCACGTGGCGGCTGAAGAAATAATAATAACAATCATAATAATAATAGGATTTAAAATAATTGAGTAAAAATAATTTTTTGTCAATTAATATTATCTACAGTAAACTTATTAGTATTTTTTTCATATTATGTCACAAATATCATAATTGAATTTAATAAAACAGCGAATTGTTTAAAAAAATATAATTTGAAAAATAAATGTTTATCAGCAGAACAGATTTTATAATCATACTCACAGGAAATATCTTCTTTGGGTCTGAATATAGAATTTCTTGTACAAATCTTTCTCTTATTTCATTTAATTTAAACGGCTTTTCTTTATGTGGTAAATCTTTAAATTTATGTCCACTACTTTTCAGTTGTCTAACGCGATTTAAAACAGAATAAGATTCTTTCGGGTAGTGTTCAGATAATTTTGAGTTATACGGAGAATATATGATTTCTCCCATAACATATTCAAGATAAGGATGATGCAAATCTTTAATAGCTTCTTGTGTTGCAGAAGATAATGGAATCCCATTTGCAGTATCATATTTGTACTTATCAATAGTATCCGGAGAAAATCGTAATTCGCTTTTTGAACGATGCATCACTACTGATGCAGAATTAGGACGGCTTCTATCGACAAATTTCTTTGAGTAACCTATAAAACCAGTATTAAGTGATTCATCATCTATATTATAATTATTATTCTGTCCTTTTAGTCGATTAAATTTACCATTTAAATCTGTTGCATCATTAATTTTTGAATTAATGTTTGATTTAACGTAAGCTGATTGAGGACGACTTGTTCGACATTTTGGATTATGATTAGAGTAAGGAATATTATTGAACAATATCTGATTCAATTCTTCATCTTCTTTTGAAATATTTTGGAAGATATTTGATTGTTTTTTTATGATATTACGTTGCTTATGTTGTGGTGGTAAACTCTTCTCTGATGCAATATTATCATTTCTTAAGTATAGTTCATCTTTTTCCATATCTCCTTTATCTATAATGATAATGATAGATAATATTGATTAAATAGAATAGACACAGCATAAGCTGTCGAATTACATAATACCTATTGACGTTTTGAAAAATAAGTTGTCATGATTTGTTGGAGACGGTGTAATGCTGAAATTATTGTTAAATGTACTCTCATTAAAATTGACTGCTATATTGTTGATTGCTATCCTAATATTTGATTTATCTACTTTAATTTCCAGTTCTCCATCATCATATTCGACATCGTAAAAATCTTTAGATCTTATTTTGATGATTTTACCTGGATACCATTTACCCCTACCCTTATAACAACCTTCAATACTTGTACCGATTTTAGGTACAACTTCATTTTCTGTCTCTAAGCCATACATTTTTAACTTAACGTATTAACTTAATAACTTACAGTAAACATACTAACACTCCTGTTAATCCTTCCATCAAAGAAATTCTCTCATTAATGTAGACTTACAGTAATTGAAAACTTAATTGAAATGATTATGATTTAAAAGATTTTCTTTATTATCAAATCTAACATTTGTCAACAGCACTTATAAATAAGGATATATATATATTATATTATTATATTATTATATTATTATATTATTATACATATCAATGAATGAACGTTTCGTTTTTCTATTTTAATTTTGAACACTTGCATTAAAACAATAACGTCTAAATTTTAGTAATAATAAGAATAATAAAAATAAGCACACAAAACATAAAATTCTTGCTTAAGCTGTGGTTGATTTGCTTATTATTGTGTCATCATCGGTATATTGGTTCGGTAAATATTCTAACAAACAATATCTGAAATTTTATCATCATTTGATTAAAATGCAGTTTGTTGGTATTTTATTTTTAATATTTCTCTACTGTGGATCATGCAAGAAAATTTTGGTTATAGGCGGGACTGGTCGTGTTGGATCTAATGTAGTTAATCAATTAAAGTTAAATGGAATCGATACACAAATTCTTGTCAGGAGTTCAAGTATTCAAAAAGCGAAAGATAACCCAAAGCTTTCTGGCATAACAATTATAGAAGGAAATGTCAATTCAGTGGAAGATATCATCAAGGCTTCTAAAGGGTGCTCTTGTATTATTGATGTTCATGGAGTAAGTCCTCCCAGATTTTCTAAATTGAAAGATTTATTTTTAAGTCCAAGATATGATCCAACACATCCTTACAATATCAATTATGTTGGGACTAAAAATGTTTTAGCTGCTATGCATATTAATAAAGTATCTAAGCTTGTGAGGATAACTGGTAGTCGAGTTGGTAAAAATGCATTTTCACCAATCATAGTTATGTTTAATGCGTTATTATCAAAAACGGTGAAATGGCATGAGCATAGCGAAATAGCAATAAGAAAGTCTGGAGTTGATTATACTGTTATTCGTTCACCTGGCATTCAAGATAAAATAGTATTTAAAAACAAAAATAAATCTTCAAAGATTCAGAATAATGATAATGATAATCAATCGTATCACTTGGAAGTAATACAAGGTGATGGTGATCGTGTTCCTAAACCACCAGGAAATAGAGTTAGTGTTGTTGATCTTGCTGCATTATGTGTATTGGCTTCAGATGATAAAATATTATCAAAAACAACTATTATTTGCAATACTTTGCCTGGTCCTGGGTCTAAGGATTGGTTACAAATAATTAAAAATAGTGAGGTGATAATTTATAGATTGTATTAATTGAATATGAATAATTAGCTGAAGTTTAATGTTTTATTGTAGATTATTCCAGATTTTAAACCTATTCAAAAGGGAAAGCATAATTTAGCACTATTATCGTATTTTGTTGGATTATCAGTTTTCATGAATGGATTATATAAATTATTGTCTCTGATTATAACATCACTTATTCGATTTCTGCCAATAGCTCGTGTGTACAAATAACTTAAACTATATAAGTCCACTTAATCTATATATTATCACGTAGTTTTTGAAATAATCATTTATGTTTTTAAGCTGTTAATTAAAGATTACTGATTATGATTATAAATAGACAGCATTTTAGTTCAATACTTACATAAATTTTCAACCATAAATCTTAATAGATTGATTTTGCTTTAGCTTTGCACTATTCAGGTAATGTATATAAATTGCAACAAATAATAAATAGCGTTTATTTACATTCATTATTTTACAATGAAAAGTTCAAAAACTATATATATAGAGAGAGTGGAAATGCTTTTTAGTTGGGCAAGTATGAGGTAAGCTGTTTGATATTATATGTAACTTAATATCATTTCAAAAATCAAAAATAAATCCATCTTTTTGTAGCTTAGCTTCCCGGGTTTTATGATGTAAATACAGTAAGTTCACTGTGAACATTTAATATTACTAAAAGTTATTTGAATCCATAAAACGTCATGAATAATATTACATCAATCCTGGAATCATTCAAATTATGAAAATTTATAAGCAATTTTAGTCATGTTCTCTTTTTTTGTGAAAGATATTTTTGTCACAATAATTTCTCTTATTTCAGATAAATTAGATACATGGGTACCCCCACAAGGTATTCCACCGTATCCCTCAATAGTTACAATACGTAACCGCTTTTTATGATCATTTTTAGAATCTTCATTTATTGCTTCATCCAATATGATAGTAGTTACTGTCCTTTGTTCATTGATTAATTCTATTAATCGACTGTTTAAATCATCTTTCATGCCATTTAAATTAACCGAGCTATCCACAGAGCCTTCAAATTTAACATAACAACCCAAGGAAATATCATGGCAACCAATTTTTCCAACCAATGTTGGTGCTAGTTGCTGTACAATTCCATCAATTAAATGACCACTTGTGTGTGCTTTTGCATTCACCAACCGTTTGTCACTATCAACCAACATTGTCAATTCCAAACCGATATTTTCATTTATATATTGATCTAATTCTAGCTGAATGGTATCATTTGACGAATTTTCATAAGCAGAAGTGAAGTAATGATGGACGATTTCTACTCCGTTAACTATTAAGGTTGCAACATAACCAATGAGAATTTCAAAACCATTTGAAAACAATATCTTACCCGTATCTGATGGTTGTCCACCACCTTTGGGATAAAATATTGTTTGATCGAAAACTATGAATTTACCTTTAGCGTCTACTCCTACTGATTTTAAGATTGACGTGCATGTAGTCAAATATGTATCTTCGAAATATAATAATCTGGTTGGTTCATTATTTGTTGCAACATTATTTGGAATCATTAACTCATCGCTTGACATTTCTATTCTACAGTATGTGCAGTAAATAACCAGATATAGAAATTAGAAACGATTATACCATTATACCACTTGTTGGCCACTCCAGGCTAAAGTTTACGAGAGGTCCCAAGTCCGGACCGCGGTATGTACTACAGTGTAAACTGTGGTATAGACCGTGGTATAGACTATTAAACAAACCAAATCACAAGTATTGCAAGAGTCATTTGAGTCATTAGTTAGAGAATGAAAGATCAATTCTTTATTTATTATTTTTCCAAACAATATTTTTTTTATTATTTTATTTGTGTTTTTATTAATATAAAGTTATTCACCGGTATCAGTAATCCAGTGCACCTGTGCACACCTGTGCTCCTGTGTTAATATTATTTTAATTTTTAACATTTATGTACAGTATATGCAATACACAATTGCTGCTGGAATATATACTCTACAGTAAATATAATTATTATATACAGGTAATTCATAATTCATCCTTTCCCGTTTCGATAAAACAAAAGTCTGAATACTGAATACTTCTCTTTTTCCATTACAACTCTCATGTACTTGAAAGTGTCGAATGTCAAATCTCAGTATTAAAAATGAAAAAACCTGCTGTTAATTGTAGTCAATATTTAGATCGTTGGAGTACTTAATCGAAAATATAACAAAATAAAGTTGCATATTATTCATTGTATGTTATCCATTATCTCTTATTTGATAAATTATTTTTGCAAAGTTTGAAAATTTTGATGGCTATGATTAAAACCCATAGAAATAGAAGAGTGGTTATCACTGGTGTGGGAGTTTTGTGTCCATTAGGATATGAACTTGAGCATATTTGGAAAAGCTTATTGGAAGGTGGTTGCGGATTATCTCATATCAATGATCATCATACCATTCAGCAAGGTATACCTATTCAAATTGCTGGCTTTGTTCCGAAAGAGGTATATTCTTATGACATTAATAATAATCCTTCTCTGAGCAAAGCCACTCGATTATCAGATCGAGAAATTTCAAAATTTATTCGATTTGCAATTATTGCTTCTGATTTAGCAATCAAACAGGCTAATATCAATATTTGCGAAAATCAAATGGAAAATATACACTCAGTTTCACCACTCAGGTCAGGTGCCGCGATTGGGACCGGTGGAATCGGATCTTTATATGATATTATTGAATCAAATAACTCTCTAAATAATTCTTATAAGAAATTAAGTCCATTTTTTGTTCCTAAAGTATTGGTAAATATGGCTGCTGGACATGTTAGCATTCGTCATAATTTAAAAGGACCTGTACATGCAGTTGCTACAGCCTGCGCGGCTGGTTCCCATTCAATTGGTGATGCTTACAATTTTATTAGGTTGGGTTATGCAGATCTGATGTTAGCAGGTGGAACAGAATCATGTATTGAAGATGATTTAGCAATCGCTGGATTCGCTCGCATGAAAGCATTGAGTACAAATGACAATCCATTAACAGCATCAAAACCATTTGATAAACATAGAAATGGCTTTGTAATAAGTGAAGGTGCAGCTGTGTTGGTTTTAGAAGAATTAGATACTGCTGTGAAAAGGAATGCAAATATTATTGCAGAAATCGTTGGTTATGGTCTGTCTGGTGACGCTTTTCATGCCACTTCTCCTGCATTAGATGGTGAAGGTGCACAGAGAAGCATGATTATGGCAATTCATGATGCTGGGATATCACCACATGATATTGGATATATTAATGCACATGCTACTTCAACACCATTAGGAGATAAAATAGAATTAAATGCGATAAATGAAGTATTTAAAGATCGAAAAATAAATGATAATAAAAATTATTCAAAGTTGTTTGTTTCATCAACAAAAGGCGCCACTGGTCATTTGTTAGGTGCAGCAGGTGCGATGGAAATTGTATTTACAGCACTAGCATTAAAAACAGGGAAAATTCCACCTACCATTAATTTAAATAATCCAGAAAGTCGAGATAATAACATGGAAGATGTGTTTCATCATGTTCCTAACAAAAGTATTGACTATTATAATGATATTAATCATCCATATCATTTAAAATATGCTCTAAAGAATTCATTTGGTTTCGGTGGAGTAAACTGTTCATTAGTGTTAAAGAAATATGATGCATAATATATTTGCAATATGTTATTTTCATTGTTACCCATATTAAATAATATGATGTTCCATACTATCATAATAATTGAGTGATTTTTATATGGAAAAGTCTGAATTTCAATAATGGAGAAGACATGAAAATAATGGAACGATTGAAATGCTTAAAAACTATTGTAATTCATCCTTAGGCTATAATTCTATGGAAAAATCAGCATTTTCCATTTCCCTAAAAGCTATTCCAATCTTTTTTATAACATCAGGTGAAGTCATACTTCTTCCCTCTTCTGAAAATGCTAATTCACTTGCTCGCTTTGTAACAAATGATGATAAAATACATGCATGGATTACAGCATTGGATATATCATTATTTATGATATCTTTATCATTATTAGCGTTTACTTTATTTTCAGTATCAACTTTATTATTGCTGATATTCTGTTTTTGTTGAATAATTCTGTTTTGAAATGGTGAAGCTTTCAATTCATTTACTTTCTATGAGTAGACATCAACAATATTAATTATCAAAATAATATAAATAATATTAATTTCAAATAATATAATATTTTCAAATAATTTAACAAGATTTTCAGTTTTATGCGATAAACTTGTGTTTATTTTTCTAGCTTGTTTTAAATAATTGTTTGTGATTAAAGTAGTGTAGGGTACCTTTAATGCCCAAAATAATGATACACCAGTGCAACCTGACAAAATATCACCTTGACCACCACATCTTCTCTTAGAACCTTTTGAATGTACAAAATACACAGTATTTCCATTGCTGATCATATCTTCTTTTCCTTTCCTCATGATAGTCACCCCTCCCAAATATTGACCTAATCCTTGGATTTGATGAGATTCATCTGATGATTCTAATTGTGATAATATTACCTTGTTAATTTCATGTTCATTGGCATGTGATATGGAAATGTTATTTGAAAATAAAATGTTGTCATTATTAATTTGATTGATTGCAGCTGTGACTAATCTCTCGAATTCTACTTTATTTGGTGTCAAAATGCATCTAGAAATGTATCGTAATAGAATAAATGATAAACCAATAATCAGCTACTGTATTATTCAGATTAATATCTGAGATGTAATCAGTAATCGTTTACATCTGGAAATTTGTACCTTCTATAACCTTTAATTAAATTAATATCGTTTGAAATAAGCCATAAACCATCCGCATCGATGACCAAACTAAATAAAATAGAAAAGAAATGTCACTTCAAATTTAATTTGTTCATCATTTTATATATTTGTTCATCATTGTCACTTCAAAAATATTTTATTTTAAGTTTGAATGTGTATGTAAATATATTTTGAATACATACAATGATAAATGATCATTACGTACGGAATATTTTTCTGAATTGCATTCGATATAATATTAGACACACTATATAGTCTATCTTCATTCCTACCAAGTCCAGGACCAATAACTAAAGTATGCAATCGAGCAAAGTAATGTTCCACAGATGGTAATGATATTTGTTCCTATTGTATTGTAATAAAACGACGTTAAGAAATGAGACTATATAATTTATATCATTCATTTATTACCTCAGCAATTTTTCCAGCAATATCGGTCGTAGTGAATCGATCTTCAAATACAGGACTAACCATTAATTCAGGTGAATAACTTTTGATTGGAATAGCTGCCATAGTCGAACAGAAAACGAATGACAAATCCGCACCAAACTTTAAAGCAGACTGTCCCGCATAATAAGGAGCACCTGTTCATGGTAAAATATATCGGTATATCGTTATGTACATAATAAACAAATATGACACATAATTCTTTTTTATTATTATGAAAATGATTACAAAGCGACCAACCTGTATATTCTTCAGATCCTCCAACAACACCTATACGGCCCATACTACCTTTATATGATGTAGACTCTAAAGAGGGAATGAAAAGTGGACTTATTCTCGCAAATTCATTCCACAAAACATTCAAAATTTGAACTCTGTTCATTAACATTTGCAGTATAGCTCACAATACAGTATAACTTTATAAAAAGATAAAAAGCGAACAATATGATGATCGAATTGATAAAATATTATTTATTTCTTCTACGCACTTGCTTAGTACTTACAGTAGATATAGTATTATTGTGTTAAAAAACAAAGAGCGTATAATATTCGTACTGTATAATTGATATATATATATATATATATATATATATGTATATATTCGGTAACGTAATCGACCTATGAACTGTTGGAATTATAGGTTTTCAATCCTATATATTTATTTATTCCAGTTACAATTACCGTGAAATTATTTATTCAAT
>VKHH01007293.1:0-11493 GCA_015144975.1 Epipyxis sp. PR26KG | reverse complement strand
GCTGTGGCTTTGACTGCACACTAGTATTGTCAAATTTATCAATAGTTCGCATTGTACCATCTCGACACAATATTTGAATTTGTACAATATTTGTACTAGATAATCTTTTCTTCACCCTCAAAAAAGTGATTGCTTAAGTCACGATATTGAATTTGAGCTCCTCTAGTACAAATATTTAAACTTTTGAAGCAAAGTGGCACTAGCAAATCAACCATTCCAGAATTATCTATCTGTTTGGAATTGATAGTTAATGATTAGAAAATGTGTAGTAATTAAAATAAAACATTTGTGAAATTATATGTTTGTCCACCACCTTTTTTCCGTGCACCACCTTTTTCCATCGGTTCAACCCACCCAACCATTTTGACAATTTAACAAAGTTCTATATCAACTTGTTCTCAAAAATCCTCATTCAATATCCAGATTCTCTGTTGGGTAAGAATTCAAATTTTGTATTCTTCTTTGTATTGTGCATTTGGTAGTTTGATAATGAGTAAAAATACTTCAAGTAATACTTCTTCAAAAAGCAATGAATGGCGATCGGCAGTTGACGCAAAATCAGGTTAGATGGAACATTCAGAATCAATAGAAACGAAGTGTTTTGATTGTTAACATTATTTCTTTCGATAACTGAATGAAAATTTATCTGTAGCGCCGTCATAATTAATCTAATTGTAAATGGTTTAGGTCGAACATATTACTATAATATAAAAACCAAGGAAACTACATGGTCAAAGGTAAATTTTCCAAAAACCTGTACAACAATAAACATAATCATATGCTGATATTTTTATCAATCGTGTTCATAGCCGCTACAATTGGCTTCACCTGCAGAACAACAGGAAATGATTCGTAAAAAAGAAGAAACTTTAAAATTCTTCCGGGAAATGGAGGATAATATTAGAAATAAAATTCACCGTGCGTCAGAAGGAGTTGATGAAAAGATATCATACTATGATTCTTTAGATGATTTTGCTCCTGTTAGACCAGAAAGAACCAAAAGCATAACTGTTGCTCGTCGAATTAGGACAATATCAACAATTGATGGTACGATATAACAACTCAATAAGAATGAATGTCAATATCATATATTTAATTTATATATAATTATAATATTTTAATAGATGAGATATTATATACAATGAAGAATACTGATCAAAGACACCGAACTGCATCCATAAGTCCTTTGTATGTAGCTGATTCGAAATTGTCTAAAAATAATTCCGTTTTATCACAATACAAGAACGATCGTAAAGATACTAAAGTAATAATTACTATATTCTATGATATTATTAATTTTTGGAATTTTTTATCTTAATTATTTATTATTATTATTATTATTATTATTATTATTATTATTAAATAATTTGATTGGTTTGAAAACTATAACTTTAGGATGATAGCATATTATCAACAGAAAATTCTAAAAACGCAAGTTTGAAACGAAGAAATAGCACAGGTTTCTTAATATTATTTTAAAATGAAACTTACTAAAATGGATTTATAATTCATTCGTATTCATTATTTATTGTTCATAGGTCGTATTTTCGTTGGGACCACCATGAGTACACAAGATAACAAAGCGACTATAGAATGTGTTTGTGTTGTGATACGAGCTCATATGATTGAAGCTGCCAGAGAAAGTATTGTTGTATTATCTAAATATGATGTTTTTAAAGATGAAGCTTTTAAAACACAAGAAGCAAAAATGGATAGAAAAGAAGATGGAAGGGCTCGTGATCCGATTACAATGGTAATTAACTTTCATTATTTAATTATTAATTTAATTAATAAACATCATGTTGGGATAATAATATTAAATTCTTTTTATTTTATAGGTACCATCATTAGCAACAGTGCGTGATTTTTTTATGTTAATATTTTCTAAAAGTCAATTAGAAAATGATTGCATCATTATGGCATTAATATATTGTGAACGATTAGTGAAAGAAACGAAAGGTCATTTGTCTATCCGTTATGATAATTGGAAATCAATGTAAGAGAAAAAATATATTCTATTTTAGAATATCATAATATCTATTATATACATAACAAATTAAATAATTATAATTTATTTTTGTCGATATTTTTCAGAGTATTTGCTTGTTTAGTAATGGCAAGTAAAGTATGGGATGATTTATCTATGTGGAATGTGGTAAGTAATAATTAATTCTAACTATTTTATTTTCTATTTTCAATCATTGTGAATGAATGGATGACTTTATAATATAGGATTTTTCTCATGTTTGTCCAAGTTTTGATCTTCATCGTGTTAATACACTTGAATTAGCAATGTTAGATGCATTAAAATATATAATTCGAGTTTCTGCTAGTGAATATGCGAAATATTACTTTCATTTAAGATCAATGATGTCAAGATTAGGTTTACATGAAAATGAAGCAAATTGGATTACACCATTAGATGTTGCAGGTGCAAGAAAATTACAATTATCAACAGAAAAATATCAATTAACTGCTACATTAACACCAAGACGAGTGAAATCAACTGCTTATGAAATGTCTGATATGAGTTTGATTCGAATGAGAAGTGATGGAGGTAGTTCATATTTAGAAGCAAGTCATCATTTAATTGGATTAGAAGAGCTTATTCATTCAGAACATATGGATGCTGATGGTCAAATTCATTTAAATAAAAATCATTCAGCTTCTTCATCATCAAGAGATTTATTTAATTATAATAAATCCAAATCAACTTCTCCAAATAATAATAATAAAAACAATAATAATAATATTATTGCAGAATCAAAAAAAGATTTTAAATGATTTCGGTTGAATTAAAGTATTATTATCATTATATACAATATAATACTTATAAAAATTAAAAGAATGAAATGAATATAATAATTAGATTATAAAATGAATATATTTTCATTATTATAATTTGATTTTATATTCAATCATTAATTCATCCACACGTTCATTCATTCTGCCATAAAAATAATTCTTGTTTTTATTGACTCTCATTCAATTGCCAGTCGTTTCTTATTTTATTTCTAATCATTTATATAATATTGCCTCTTGCATTATGATAAAATGACTTAATATTTTTATATCTATTATTATTTCCTTAAATTATTTTATTTTGTAAATAAACTGTTGAATAATATAGATGGTATATGAAACCAAATATAAATTGTAAATAATCATCATAATCATATTTATCATCAAAATCAACTTGTTTTGATAGATCATTCATATGTCATTTCTACGATGTTTAATATAATAATAAATGTTTACTTTCAAAATATAATTATATTTGAAACAAAAATGATCATAAATTCAAAGGAAAAAAAATGAATATGAAATCAATGAGCCCTTGTACGATTTATGAAGATACTCTAATTCTCCATCGATACCCCTCCAATACTCTAATACTTGACTTATCTATACACTCTTCATCACAATCAACATCATTTATTCAGTCCATTCATTTATCCATCCATTCATCCGTTCATTTAGTACGTTAAAATATATTTCATCCATTCATCCACCTGATTTTTTTTGTCATAAATTTGAAGTTTTACTAGTACATCCTTTTTCATTTATGAACTAATAGCATCAATATACTGGTTGTGGACTCCAAATCAATAAACACATTTTTCATAAAGTTTGAATTATTATATTATTTATGATTTATTAATACTCCAGGGTACTGTATTTAATATTTCCATAAAAGCTATGGGTTTGTTTGGAATCAAAATGTGTTCAAGATAGAATTCATATTTATAAAAAGTTGGTAGTCCGTGCTCAAGTTAGTGACCACGGTTATATCGAATAAAATGAGTGAATTAGACTATGAAAATATGAAAATAGTCAAGTCTGTAATTGGATAACAGAAGTAAGTCTTGATGATTCCATGCGGTATGAAGAGAAATGTGATGTTTGATCATAATAAAATAATATTTGAAATATTTAACTGCCTTAAAAAAAATATTATCAAAATGTTTCAAGTAATAATATCATAACAGTTTTATGATTAATATTTAATTTATAAACTTTTTTTTTAAAAAAAAACTAAGGAAATACAGTAAATAAATACATTTTCAAAACAATTAAAATAACCATAATAAAATATTATCTGCAATTATATTATTTTGCAATTCTTTTTTTTTATCTATTATCCATTTTCAAAAGATTATTATTATTATTATTATTATTGTTATTAATATTATTGTTATTAGTAGTATTTGTATTATAATAAATAATAAACCAAATTACAAATGCCATAAAAAAAGTTTTTATACTTTTAATAATATGGACATAGAAAAGTAGATTAATGGATTAATGACATGTTATGCCAGCAAAGCTCATATTCCACTCTCAGGGTTGTACGTTATCCCTGTTATCTATCATATAACTTATGTATTATTATTATAAAACACTTAAAATCACAAACAATCAATTTTTTGAAATAATATTCACAATCTTGATTAGAATATGCATTTAAAACCAAAACGATATTATTATTATATTATTATTTCATTCATTCATACCACCTGTAGACACCCATGTCTACTGGAAATAATATAGATAACGTAAGGTTTGGTTAATCTGCATATCGTTACTATTACTATTATACACTTCCAAATGAGTTGATAAAATCATGAATTAAATCAATTCATAATTTTATCATCAAAAAAGCATTCAACTGATAAAGTAGATCACAACCATTAGAAATAATCGTCATCAATTAAGAATTTTCGTTATACTAATAGGATGCAATTTCAAATAGGGTGGATTAGATTGCCACAAAAAGTATATTCAAACAATTATTATGTTACTATTATTTTTATTATATTTTTTATATTATTATTAGCATTATTATAATTATTGTTATTATTATATTATATTCATTAACATACAAATTCTATCATCAGAGTAGCAATTAAATCGAATGATTATAAGTTTTTAATTCGATCTAATTTTGTTTTTTGACGAATGGATTTTGTTGGGCGTTGCATTTCATTGTTTGACATATTATTACTACCATTCATATTATTATTACTCATGTGTATTGGATGGTTCCCATTATTATTAACATTCATTAAGTGAGTATAGCCATGTGTTGCAAAAGTCTGACCCATCCCACCATTTGGTAACCCATTGGCCATGCTATTAGGTGTCAGCATAAGCGCGTTCGGTGTCATGAGATTTTGGTTCATATGAATGAAAGCAGTATCCGCACTAATAGGACTTGCATAATTGAATGCAGTGACATAACCGGAATTCATACCATTAGATTGCATGGCCATAAGAGGTTGTCCAACATTCATGGTGGATAAATCTCGTGTTACATATGGTGGAGAACCATACACATTTTGAGTTATTAATGGACTATCTAAAAATGGAAACATAGAATCATTCATAGTAGGCGATGGTGGTACTGCCATTGGAACATTAACATTCACTGGTTGCAGATACAACTGTTGGGGTTGGTGTTGTACTGAATTCGGCTGTTGAAGTTGAAAAGTGTAGGTACCACCTTGCAATTGAGCATGCATATTTTGTTGTTGTTGCTGCTGTTGTTGTTGAATTTGTTGTTGTAATTGATACTGCTTTTGTTTTTCTAATTGGATTTGATGTTGTTGCATTTGGATGATTTGTTGTTGTTCAAATAATCTTTGTTGTTGTTCATTTAAAATGGAATGCACAGGTTGATTATTAGGAAGTAAAAAATTATTAAAACCCGATTGTTGTTGCATTTGTTGTTGTTGTGGTTGTTGCTGTAATGGAAGTGAAATATGAGGGTTGTATGGAACATTATTTTTCATATTATTATAAGATTTCTTGGATGCTGTCGAATCATTTGATACTGATCGTATCGAGGCTATTCCAATGTTATCTTCAGTCGCAAAACTGCCAGCTTGATGGTGGCTCTGCAAGTTCCTATTGCTTGCGTTACCGTTTGGTGAAGGCAGAGAAGGGATGAAATCCGATGGGAAGGAAGAGGTTGATTTAGTAGTAATTAAACTTTGAGGAGATTGATTATCTTTTTCAGAATCTTCTGAAACATTAACCTTTTGATGAGATGGAATTCGATCAGTACTTATTGATAAATTCGCAATATCAACTGGCACATCAGACATTTCTTGTAATTGCTTCAATTGTTTAGATAAGTGATGGCTTGCATTACATTTATAATTCACATTGTCAATACTTATTTCTTTATTTTTCGTGGTAACATTTAAAGCAGCTTGAATTCCTTCTAAGGTTTTAGGAAAATGAACAAATCCATAGCCACTTTGTTTCTTTGCAGCCTTGCGAAATAAAAATATATTGTTGATACAATTAAAAAAAATATGCTGAGGATAATATTGAAGTTACCTCATCAAGAGTGAATTTATTTATTGTCGTGTCAACAATTTCTCCATATTTTTCAAATAATGACCTTAGCGATTCTTCAGTTACAATACGATTAATCTATAGCAAATAGCATAAAGCATGAAACAAAAATAATAAATCATTTTTGAAAATGTTGATATCATATTGATTTTATTACGATTACCTGATGTGATATAAAACTAATATGCACTGGTGCAGTATTTACGTCATCCTTTTTATCATTATTATTCTCTCCAGAAAATTTATTATTTTTGTACGATGCCCATCTAATTCTATTAAATAATGAATGGTTGTGATATAAGATTATAGTAAACAAATGAAAAATAACTAAATACTAAAAGTTGAAAAAGATTAATGATAGAAATACTTAAAATAAAAAATAATGAGCAACTTATAAGAATACCTAACTGGCCGACCACACAATAACATCCCATTCATCTCTTCTATGGCTCGTTTGGCTGAGTTAGAATTTGCATATCGTAGGAAGCCATATGAGAGATTTCTATTGGTTTCCTGATTACGCTTAATTTTCACTTCCATTATTTCTCCAAATGGCTCAAATCCTCTTATTATGTCGGCTTCTTCGCAAAAGTATGATAAATCGCCAATAAATAAAGAGCACCTCTTTTCGTTGCCATTATTTGAGTCGTTCATCGGTGTAATTAATGGTTATTCTATAATACAGTAATGTTATCCATTTAGCTTAATTTCAATCAACACAAGAATCTTCACTTTTTTCTTCAATCCTATTAGTTACCTGTATATTTGGCAAGTGTTGAAAAGATCCAAAAATGCAATAACGCAATAACTTTAATAGTTTAAAAAAATACAATTTAAAAAATTGAGGAATAAATTTCTCATAAAAAGATTTATCTTCTATATTCTATTCTATCCGTGAACAAATAATCACTTTTGTTTTTCCACTTTTGAGTGGATTGGCTTTTAGGGGGTGTTGGGTGTTGGGTGTTGGGGTGCTCTACATTTTTGTAACAACTACCGGTACTTGTTGTATATTAATCTATTAATGTTTTAACGTAATTATTTATTAATATTAGCAAGCAATACAAGCACGTTTTAACCCACCAGAGCCGATTTGAGGCAATATTGTAAAAACTAGAGAAAAATATACTTAAAAACATTTAAGTACAGAAGGATATAGCAATATATTTTAATATTGGGGGTTGGATGTTGTTTGTCTGTTCGTTTTCCTTTTTTTTGTTTTCGTAATCATATCACCTTTTGCTTTATTTTTTTATTTTATTTTTATTTTTATATGTTCTAATTTTTAAATAAAAATACAGTAGAGAACCAGGAAAAGGTGTAAAGGATTATTATTCATACAAAGGAAATGTAAGATCATAAAAATTATTTTGTTTGATACCAACTCACATAAAAATTTACTATGAAATCAGTTTAATATCCATATTAATATGGGACTCCACAACTTTTTCCAAGTTGTTGTTGATATGATTAATATTAATTTGATTGAGTCGAAGAGGGCTCTCTATTATGTTTTTTAGCTTGTTCTTCTTGTCTAGAATGATTGTTTTGATTTGCTCAATGAATGAATGAATGAATGATATTCATTCATTTAATTTGATGATATGACATATAATGATTAAATGATGGAGAAGAAGCGATTGAGCATAAGAGGGCTTCCTGATATGTTTGCAGCTTTTTCTTCTTGTTTAGGTTGATTTGCTCTTTCATTCATTTATTCATTCATCAATTATAATGAATGAATGAATTATTGATATTTTTATATTTTTATTATTTATTATATTGTTCTATCCTTCTGTAGCTCAACCACGCCTCAAAATTAAAATGATTTAAAGTATTCGTTTTTTTCGGATTTTATTTATTATTAACAATTATCCAGTTTTTACAAAATAATTGCGTAAGTGGCTTGAAACGTACTTATTCGAAGCGAACAATCAAGGATTATGATTCTATAATACTGTATATTATACAAGTACATTAACACAAGAACTGAGAAAATAGTTTTGAACATTTTCATTTTTTGGATAATATCAAGAAACAAGTATAAAGTATATCAAATATGAATATTTCACGATAATATGTATTTGCAGCATTGTACTATTGTACTATACATTAAAAGATATTATTCTTATCTAGGGGATCGTGGCATTCCTGTGAACGGTGACATCAAACATATAAAATTATAAAAGGTAAAATAAAATAAAAAAGTTTTTTATCATTTTTATGATAATTTTTCCATATTATGCAGATGCAAATGAAATTCTATTAAAAGTGCACATTGTTAATTAAATATATTTATTTTTATAATTACATTAAATATAATAGTTTTTGATTATAAATTTAATAATTAAAACCCATATTTAACAAACGTTTTAAGTCTAGTGTTAATTATGAAGTGCCCAAAATGTGGTTCTAGAGATATTGACTTCCTTGAATCAGGTGGTCAATCAATATGTGTGTCGTGTGGTACAGTGTTGGAAGAAAATACCATTGTATCATCAATAGAATTTCAGGTATAGACATACCGTATAATTCATCCTCAATATTGCTGTTAATGCCTTTTTCTTTTATTATTATATTAGGAAACTGGTGATAGATCGCATGTTGTAGGTCAATTTCTTTCTGCTAACTGTGCAAGGGTATGTAATAAAAAATTATTTTGTATTATCCATTTTAATAATGACTTTGTTTCATAGCCATATCAAGCAGGCAGTCGCTCAAGAGACTCTCGCGACTCTAGAGAAGCTACTTTAGCCAATGCACGACGAGCTATATCTCACATAGCATCCGGATTACATTTACCATCATTATATGTGGATAAAGCAAACAGATTATATCAAATTGCACTTCAAAGAAATTTCATTTTCGGTCGTAAACAAGCCCATGTTGCAGCAACTTGTTTATACATAATATGTAGACAGGAACAATCACCACTTCTATTAATTGATTTTTCTGATGCCTTACAAATAAATGTTTATATTTTGGTAAGAATTGAAGTTTTAATTCACTAATGTCGTCTCTTTGCTGAAACTAATTGTACATATTGTTTCATATTATATAATATTTTGTATTGCCTTTTTCATGTTTGAATATATTTATATTTTCTTTAGGGGAAATCATTCCTTCAGTTTACGAAAGTTTTGAATATTCCATTACCAGTGATAGACCCATCACTTTATATTCATCGTTATGCAGCACGTCTGGAATTAGGTGATTGTTTGGATTCTGTTTGTATGACATGTCTTCGCATTGTGACCAGAATGAGGAAAGACTGGATACATACTGGTCGTAGACCTGATGGTATATGTGCTGCCGCAATGTTCATTGCAACTCGATCACATAACTTTATTATCAAACAAGGTAAGCTTTTGCTCGCTAATGTAAATGTTTGAATTCATGAACGAGGGCATTCACTAATAATAATCCACAGGTGACATGGCAAAACTCTTCCGAATATCTAATGAAACACTCATGAGACGATTACGTGATTTCAAATCAACACCTGCTGCTCAATTAACACTTCAACAGTTTCATCTACATTATGATGTTGATATTTCATTCGATCCGCCAAGCTATATTCAGAATAAAATCAATGAATCACACACAGATGAAAACAAACAGTTTGTAATAACTTTGAATTTACCAGAAAATAAGATAAGCGATGATGATAATAATCATATTTCAGAAGAAAAGCATAGTTCTTATTTATCAAATGAAGAATTGCAGCGAGTTATTGATAATCCCTCTCTATTGCCTGAATACTCTGATAGCTCTGATGAAGACCTGAATGAGGATGATGGTAAAGCAGTTTCAGGTAATGGTCATGTATGAACTAATGCTTTGAAGGCTTGTATATGAATATGACCATTAGTATAATATAGCAAGTTTTATTGAAAAACATTTCTAATACGATAATTAATTTATATAATTATGATATATTTTAATACTAAAGATCTACGACCCTCCCAATGATGATTATATAAATTTTTGAAAATTATTATTTTTTAGAATTTGTGAATGCTGATTTGGAGAATGATGAAGTTTATCAAATACAAACTCGTACACGAAAAACATCCATGCTACCAAGTATAAGTGGTCAGCAAGCATCATTAGTGAAACGTAATAACGAAGTGTTGTCTGAAAATGATAGTGACAGTGAAGAAGAGGAATTGAAAATATTTGAAATAAAACATGAAATAAAACCAGCTATGATTCGGAAAGAGCCAACAGAAGTGAAATTAAGTATGTTTGGACCGATTCCAGTGAATGTACCAATACCAGGCGCGATAAAAAGTGATAGGTTCGTTTATATTATTAGAATAGATCATGTTTCATGTGACGACTACTTCCATCAACGGAAATGCACTGTTTTATTGTCATTCGGTCCATTAGTTTCAAAAACAATCCAAGAAAAATCTACTCAAATGGACATCCATTTTTGGGGTAGGACTGAGAGGCAAATACCACTATATTTTTAATCCGTTCAGTGAATATAAACCCCAACTTTTTGCGGATGGATCAAAAATCTATTCGAATTAGAAATTTGTATTGGAATACGCTTTCTACACTTTTTATTTTTTATTTTCCTACCATAATTGGAATGAATGGATTAATTAATTAATTAATTAAATAAACTATGAATTATTATTTAATTGATTTAGATTATTATCAAAGAAAAAGCAAGTGAAGTTAGTGGAAAGATCAGCATTATATGATGAATTATATTCTGAATTAATTCAAGATTCAGAAGAAAATGATGCTTTAACACAAGAATCAAAAGAAACAGCTGATATAGTCGTTCATTCAAGTATGATAAAGAAATTCACACGATTGAAAGAAAAGAAATTATCATTTGAAGTGAAATCACGTAAAAATTATGGTAATTAAATGCAAATTAAAAATAATAAGATATATACTATTTCTCTTGTAATTATTTATAACTAATATTATTATTAGTATTATCATAAATCAACATTTATACAATTATTATTAATTATATTCTTTATCATTATTTTATAATCAAAATAATTTCAAAAAAATTTATATATATTTTATAATCAAACTATTTTTTTATTATCATTATTATGATATTTCTCCATTTTATGGCTGATAAGTTTGAACAAAAAAATA
>VKHH01007292.1:0-11496 GCA_015144975.1 Epipyxis sp. PR26KG | reverse complement strand
ATAAAGTAGACAATCTGATACTTTTCTGTTAGCTGAAGAGTTTTGTTACCGTACTGATTTTTAATAAATCCAAGACTTATTAAATTAAATAAATATAACTATACCAATCCCTGGAATCTATTTATCCTTTCCAACCCCTTCGAGGGCTTTCCAAGCCAATTGAATATTACTATATATATATCTCAATTGATTCAGACCTTTAAACATACTTAACAATTTATAACAGTAATAATTCACTTTTTATCATTATCATGTCTCAAATAGATTCGATTCGAAATCAGATACTAGAACTATTAGCTGCAGAGCCACAGACTGCCGCAGTAACTAGGCAAGTGGATTTCCTCCGCGAAGAATTGTTGCGTGTATCTACTACAGATATTGTAAGATTCTTCATTATTTGTTCAGTCATTCAGTTTTATTTATTTTCCCATGAACTAATTTCATTCGCGTTTTTTCATAGGAAATTCATCTCAAGCTGGAGGTAAGAAATTTATTTGGTTACATTACAATCGTTTGCTTATGAGTGGTTGTTTTGATGCGTTATTTTTGATATGTTTTTATTGTCTTTTTGTATTGAAGGTGTAATAAGGAGGACAATTGTGTTTTTAGCAACCATATTAATTATTTTTTCAAAGTCGGTATGAGACATTGCAGACGCTGATAATATCCGGAATCACTTCAATTCACAATTACGGCGCGGTTCGTGTTGATATAGGAAGTAGAGCAACAAAACAGGTGGGCATATGTGGAAAAAGTGTTCACTCCTCCCATGGAGTTTATTTTGACGGCATATATGCAACAATTACAGTAAAGCATATCGAATGCCCAGCTACAAACAATTTTATTCTTCATAATGGTACTGAAGACCTAGCATTTATTGCTGAATGTCCTACTATCTTTGCAATCGATGCCAATAAATATGTTAAACTAAGTTTAGGTGATGAGATCGTTGTATATGGGATTGGTGAATATTTTACTTTCTATAGAGGGTACGTGTCAGCGTTTAGAGATAAGGGTCAGTTCAGCTTGTTTCCTCACCTCCAATACGCTGGAATGTCTGGTGGAATTGCCCTCAATGGATGTGGTTACGGGGAGGAAGTATACAGTGCAAATAGTACCAAGACGGCTATCCAACAGGTGTCTAGTTATTAGTCCGGAGTTTTTAAATTTAAATTTATATTGTCCCACGTCTAGCATTTCTATAAATAAATATTTTGTTTTCCCCTAATTGGAGTTGGCTTTATGGGTAAGTTTATATATACATAGATTCATAGAAATAATAGAATTTTTTATTAGTAGTATATAGAATATAATATATATATTAGTTTGATATCAATAGATATATATATAGTTATAATTGATTAATTTAAATGATGGAACTTTTATAGAATATTTTATATTTTTGCTCTCCATAATTAGCTATTTTCATATGAGTTGAATCAATTGAGATATATATATAGTAATATTCAATTGGCTTGGAAAGCCCTCGAAGGGGCTTGGAAAGGATAAATAGATTGGTATAGTTATATTTATTTAATTTAAGGGGATTTCAATTTAAGGGGTCATTATAAACAAAACATCTATTATAGTAACATATACAGTGGCAGGGGGGATTCCAGCAGGGATTGATGGAATGAATAAAATAAAGTAATAAACAACTGAAATATTCGGGACTACATTTTACCAATACATTTGTATCCTTTATCTTATTTTAATGTTTTAATTTATATAAAAATTAATAAATTTCTTGTTGATGAGTTGCTTTGATAAATGTTTTCATTCATTATTTCATTAATTTGCTTCAACGGAAGAAATTTTTAACCATCATCACAAAGGCAACAAACTTCTATATTTATTTTTCTATGATCAAATGATTTAGAAGGTTAAATTTGTTTATTAATCATAACTTCTATATTTCCAAGCATTAGGTTTTGGCTTGGATTTGATATTTGCAAGTTATGCTTTTTTTCAAGTAGACTTTTGACTTTTGTAACTGTGTAACTGTTAATAATTAATAAAAATTCCAGGAATTACTGCAAACACGGAACTGCATGATTTACAATCTACAAATATTTCATAATCCAAGGTTTCATTTCATAAAACGAAATTCATCTACCACTGATTAATAACATATTAAAATCATGGACAATACGCAGTATGAACTTAGAGCCTCATTCAAAGATATTATTATTTCTGATAATACATCAACACCAATACCAGCACCTCCTGCTGTCAATACACCAAATAAAGCCGATGAACGAATTCAGATCGATGAATCAATAAAAGTTAACTATAATAAAAACGATAAAGTAAGTACTGATCAACCAATTACTTCTGCTAGCCCAAAGGTATCAAGTCCTCCGTCTGATATAAAAGAATTAACAATTAAAAATTTGGACACTGGAGAACAATACATCATAGGAGAAAATGATCCTGATTTTGAATTCGATACATTTGAAATTGGTGCAAATCTAACTAGTGGAGAAGAGGCGAAGGCTCGTCCAATTGAAGCTACAGCTGGTAACTTAATTTAAAATATTCTCATTTGTGATTGTATTTTATCTATATTAAATCCACACTATAATATACAGAAGAAGATGTCGAGCGCAAAGAGAAAAATTTAAATTGGTGGGTTGCATTGCTTAATTTAATATATGGCACCTCTGCATCAAACCAAAAATCTGCACAACAAGAAAAATTGAGTCAACAACAATTAGAAGTTGAAACAAAACCAAAAACACCTTTCACGAAGTTATCAAGTTTTAAATTTAGAAAAGAATTAGGTCGTGGTGCATTTGGTCGTGTAATGCTTGCTGAAGCCAAAACTGATGGTGCGTTGTACGCTTTAAAAATAATAAGCAAGAAAAATATGAGATCATCAGACAAGGTAACAAATTTAAAATCATCGTTTCTTTATTTTTATTTGAATTTTTTCACTTTTTTAATCTTATTTATTAAGCGGCAAGCAAAAGCTGAGCGTGATATCTTACATGCAATGGCACAGAAATCTCCACATCCATTTACGTCAGGTCTTAAATTTGCTTTTCAAAGTGAGAATAATCTTTATTTGGGTATGGATTTCATACCTGGTGGAAATCTAAGAGAGCTTATTAAGAAATTTAAACAATTACCTGAGGTAATATATTGTAATATACTTAATATATAGCATGTATAGTAAATTTCAGTTTTTTGTGAATAATAATAATATAGGATTGGGTTCGGTTTTATGCTGCAGAATTAGTGTTAGCTATTTCTCATTTACACTCATTGGATGTACTTTATCGTGATATAAAGCCACATAATGTCATGGTGGATGCTAGAGGACATGTTATTTTAATTGATTTTGGACTCTCTAAACAAGAAATAAGTCATCCACGTGGTGCTTTATCACTAGTTGGAACACCAGATTATTCTGCTCCAGAGGTAACTTACTGTTTTTGTTAAAAAAAATTGTTAAAAAAAATTCATTTCCATGTATTATTATTAAAGGTTTTGAAAACTGGAGTGCATCAAATTGAAGCACATAATAAAGAAAAGAAAAATAAGAAAAATAATGCAGATGGAAAGAACAAAAAAGATGAATCACCAGCAAAACTCCCAAAAATCGGATATGGCAAAGCAGCTGATTGGTGGTCTCTTGGAATAATGATATATGAGATGTTATCAGGTACTCCAACATTTCGAGGTCCTGATTTACGACAGACATATCAACGGTAATAATATTTAATATCATACATTTAAACACTTTTTTCTCAAAATATAATAATATTTTATTTAGTGTTTTGTTTGCTGACTTGGAATTCAATCCTGAAGAATGTTTCTCCGTCCCAGCAAGAATGCTTTTATCAGGATTAATTGAACGGTAATTTATTTAATTAATCTATAAAAGCTGGGTTAATTTATTTTAATTTATTATTATATAGTGATCCAGCGAGAAGAATGGGTGCATGGGATAATCCTCCTAAGGATATTATGAATTCATTATTTTTTGCTGGTGTTGAATGGGATGCTATTTACGAACGAAGATATGATGGACCATATATTCCTGTAGTTGAATTCCATGATCGCTCAACACGTAAATCTCCGAATGGACCTGATACTACAGCACCAAGAGCAACATTAAAATTTACTGAAAAACAACCTATTACAGTAGAAGAAGCAACAAAACCACCTCCACCACCTAAACCAACACTTCCAAAAAAACTGATTTCTGATAATAGTGATGATGATGAAGATGATGATGACTATTCAGATTTGTTACAAGGCATGCGTGACTCTATTTTTATAACAGATCGTAACACTTCTGCGAATAAGTTACCTGATTGGTCATTCATTGATGAAAATGTTTTATCATCAGCTACTAAAGGTACATTATAAAATTTTTCCATTAAAAAATAATATTATTCTATAATATTAAAAAAAATCTAATAATATATAGGTGGTAAAGCAGGGTTACTTAAGAATGGACAAGACTCGAAAAAAGCAGCAAAAGATAAATTTGTTGATGATAGTCGAGTTACAATGGATCCAAATGGAAATTTAATATTAGCTAGTAATGTTATCCCATCTTTTGCACCTCAAAACACACCTGATAATAATATTCCAAATGATCCTTCAAAGAAACTTAGAAGTGTTGAACTTGAAATGGATCCATGAATAAATTATATAATTAAATGTATTCATAACAACTTATGTATTGTTTATGTCTTCATTTTCGGATCTAAAGAAACATTTCTTTCAATAGGTTGTGTAGTTTCTGCATTTTATACAGAAATAGCTTTTATTATTATTGCATTTGTCACATCATTTTGAAAATAATAATATAATGTAAGAATTTTTGTAAGAAAAATATAGAAAATCATAATTTTATTGTGTTTAATAACTAAATCGTTCATTAGAATATTATTAAATTTGAATATGATTATTATTATGTTTCATTCTGGATATATAAATAGATATATTTTACCATCGGTATTGTTGGTATAAAATAATGTTACAAATATTATATGTTGATCAATAAAAATCTTAAGCATCATCTGCTAAAAATGCAAATCCATTTTTACCCCCTCCACCAGCGCCGCCAGCTGCTCCTTTATCAAACATGCCAGCATCAGCACATGGTTTACATATTGTTCGTTTGAAAAAAGCGATCACTAATTTTCTTCCGAAAGGGATGTATGAAATCGAATACCATAATGCCGCCAGAATTTCAATAAATAGAAGAAATATTACAATACCAATATTTACTTTCTATGTATAAATAAGGGAAAAACAAGAAAAATAAATAATTCAGTTGCAAACATAGTCAAAAGTACAAACAGTTTTATATTATTTTCATAATATTATAATAGGAATGAAGTAACTAGATGGGTCACTTGATAAAATAAATATGATAAAATGCATTGTTGCAGATCAACATACTACTATACATAATTTTATCACTTACCGCTACAGCTACCGAAAATACTATTATAAGCATAACTAGGTAAAATATAGTGGAATATTTTCTGGTTGGATGAAACATTTGTCGACATTGTGATCGAGGGCCCAATAAAAACCCTGTAGCAAAAAGTGCTACTACCTGTTTTAAATATTACATGCGAGTCATACATGAAACTAATATCGCAACTAAAACATATTGGTAATAGCTTACATTTCCTATTACATAAAGTATAACAAATGTTGCTAAGTGACCCGCATCATGACCACCAATAAGTGTGAACGTCCCCTATATTAATTAACGACAAAGCAATAAAACGAATGAATCGTAATAACACATCACGAATTATCAAATATCATACATACCATCAAAGACAATATCCAACCCATTACTGCACAGCCTGCAAAACCCATTACTCTCTGTTTAAATGTTATATTTGGACAATATTTTGCACAAGCAGGTTCTTCGCCAAACATGGGCAAATTCGGTCGACTTATATTCATTTTAGGTAATCCAGAGGAGCTTTCTCCACCACCTCCATTCATATTGAAACTTTTAAAATCCAGCATTTTATGTTCACAACTTTTGAAGCATATGATAAAATATACTGTGTATTATGTGGATTTTATAATATTTATTCGTTATAATTATAATAATTATTGGTGTAGGTATTTTGGCATTTTTGCGATTACAATATCAAACAAATTTGAGGGTTTAGCAATCCACTACAACAATTGCATATCCCTGGTATGGACGAAACTGCATGATTGCAACAATATCGATTGAGCTTCAAACAGTAGTAATATCGAATACCGTAAAGGATATAGTAACAGTTATTTTTTAACCAACCCGTCAATAAAAGATGAAAACGGGTTTCTTAACAAAAAACGGGTTTCTTATGTTCTTAATATTTTAATATTATTGTACATGATGTTCTATATTTATTGAAGATCTTCTGCAATTCCATAACTATGATTATATGCATAAACTTTGCTTTCTTTCCTGTGTTCATTCCTTTATTTAAACTCATTTTTTTACTAAAGTTATGCTAAAGTTACTATTAGCCAAAAATTCATTTCCTTGTTACTTGTTTGAATAATTTAAAATTAAGTCTTTCAGCGATGGATTCCATTTTGAATGATGAAGAAGAAGATATGTTAATGAATGAAGACATCGACTCAACAAAGGTACTGTATACTGTATGCTGTTTGCTCTTTGTTGATTTGACCTGATAGGAAATGATTTTAAATTATTACTTCATATAAAGAAATTATCGCGCGTGGAGGAAGATGATAATGATGGCAATGTTGATGATGAAGATGACGATAATGATAAAGAAGATGAAGATGACGAGGATGATGAAGAAGATGAAGATGATGATCAAGATGAGGATGCCAATTTGATAAATAAAAAGAGAAAAAGAGCTACGACTGGAAAGAAAAAGCGAAGGTATTTTTGCTTGGTTTAAATACTTTCAGGGAGAACTTATTTATTTAATTACCCAATAAATAAGCAAACTATACTAAAATAACTTAATTCTATAATACAGCTCAAAAAAGAAAGGTAGTGGATTTAACTTTTTCAATGATGAGGCAGATGTAGCGGAAGATAGTGATGAAAGCGATGATGACGAAGTGATTCGTGGTGGCGAGGAATTAGTTCTACCAAAAGATATTCAAGAAGCTAGGTAATTGTAGATAAATAACAAATCGAATTCAAACGATTATTATTTTTTATGAAATGATCCAATTATAGAAAACGTGTAGCTGATAGACATGAAGCGAATCGCGAATTTCAAAATATGTCAGCTGATGAAATAGCTCGTGAAATCGAAAATAGACACAAACAAGAGGTTAAAAATAAAAAGAAATATGAAAAATTCAATATGAATGAATTTACATCTAGTCGTACTGGCAACTTGGCATTGTTACCAAGTATTAGCGACCCTCACGTTTTCAAAGTGAAATGCAAGCCAGGAATGGAATTACAGTTAGTTTCTTCTGTTATGAGGAAAGCTATTGACAGCAAAAATAAAGGTAAATAGTATATAATAAGATTCTTATTCATATGTCCATTATTTAATGTAATTTAATATATGCGCAGGTGGGCTTTTACGCATTAAATCAGCTTTTTGCACTGGTGCGAAAGGAGTTATCTACATTGAAGCCATAAATGAAGCATTTGCCAAAGAATCAATGACTGGTTTGCGTGGTTTATATTTTGGCACATGCTCTCAAGTATATATTCAAGAGATGACATCAGTATTAAGTGTAAGCATTACAAAGAAACCACTTGAGGTTGGTCAATGGGTACGTGTACGCAAAGGTGGATACAAGGGTGATCTAGCTCGTGTTGTGAATGTATTTGATGGAGGAGAAAAAGCTATGATAGAATTAGTACCTCGAGTTGATTATAATAATGTCACAGGAGAAAAAAGAGGGTCAAAAATCCCTGGTATTCCTTTAAATAAAATTAGACCCCCTCAACGATTGTTCGATGTTGAAGAAGCAAAGTCATCTAAAAATGCTGATTTATGTAGAAGAGGGTTCCATCCACGTGATCCAACTTCGAAACAATTTGATATATTTAATAATGAATATTATAGAAATGGATTATATTATAAAGAAGTGAATGTAATAACATTCCTTAATTCAGATAATATCAAGCCAACACTTGATGAATTAAGATTATTTCGACCAAAGAAGTCTAGTTCGAATACTGTTTATGATGATGGAGAGAATGTGGATGATGAAGAAATGGATGAAGATGAAGATAATTTAATCAATAATAGAAGTTCATTTGTGAAAGACCTTGCGGAACAAATAAAATCATTAGGTTTGACTAATTAATATAATCGTAAAATATAATAAATTAACGAAAATAATGGATTTAGTTTATGAATATTAGTATGATTATTTGTTGATGCATTGGATTGATTTCTAGGCGAAGCAGAAGAGAAAGATAATACTACAGTTCCATTCGTTGCAGGTGATCTTGTTCAAATCGCAAGTGGTGAATCGCGTGGTTTGAAAGGAAAAGTTATTCGAATAAATGATTCAACTCGAATTGCAACAATATTACCGTATGACCATATTATAACATCTGAAATGACAGTTGAAGTTGATATTCTTACAAAATACATCACACCTGGACAGCATGTTAAGGTAATAACTGGAAGATATCTTGGTCAAACTGGTCGTATCGTTAGTGTAACCACTCTGGAAGGGACTAATGTAGCCGCCATACTCACTGATGGAGTGAACACGGAGATTCAATGTAATGTCGATCATCTGCAGGTTAGTAACAATTGGATCATATATACTACAATATACTGAGGGAAGCAATACTATTTTTGATTTATGAAAAATTAAATCATGCTTACTCCTTTCCAGTTGACCGAATGTCAGAGTTTTTTTATACGAATATTTCTCGTTGGAAAATTGCCTTTTTGACCTAAATTTCTGTTAACAGCCTATCAGATTTGTTTACAAAAGATTTATGTTGGACTCGCAGTTTTCGTTAAAGAAAAAATTCATGCAAAAAACTTCCAATTTGAATGAACAAACTATTATTGTTGATGAAACAAATGAAATAAACATTATTTTACCATTCATATTTATTATTAATGTAATTGACTTATTTCTTCTTTTCAGATGACTGCTGAAGTAGCGATTGGTCCTGGTAACTTAATGGGATATGAAATATATGACTTAGTAGTTTTGAATGAAAATGAATGTGCTGTCATCATCACAGTCGGAGCAGAGAATTTACGCATCATAAATCATACTGGTATAGTGAAAGATGTTTATCCTCAAGAACTTCAAAGTAAACGAAATGCTCAAAGTGCTCGTGCCACAGCATTCGATAGCAATCAAAACACAATATCAGTTGGTGATGTAGTTAATGTAACCAGTGGGGCTCATGCAAAGCAATCCGGAACCATTAAACATATTATGAAAGGAAATATATTTCTACATTCTAATAGTTATCTAAAAAATTCTGGAATGTTCGTTGTGAAAGGTAAAAACTGTGTAATTGCTGGTAATAATCTGAAAGGAAATCAACCTGCATTAGCAGGATCATATAGTAGAGTTGTCACTGCTGCTATGGCTAGCTCAGGCACAATGAAATCGAATACTCCAAACAATTCAAATAATAATGGAAATCAAAGAAGTACAAATAGCTCCAACTCAGGACACTCCGGTATGACCATAAGCAGTATTATGTCTATTAATTGATAGTAATATGTTATATTTGACTGTGTCATATTAGGTGTTGGTCGCGGTGGGAAAGATAGTAGCATTGGGAAAACTGTTCGTATAACAAAAGGAGCGTATAAGAGTATGTTAGCTCAAGTAATTGATGTGACACCTACTCATTTTTCTGTCGAATTATTGGCGAAATTGAAAAAAGTTGTAATTGAGAGAAGTAAAACAGTTTTTGTTGGTGATTCAAATGGTAGCTTTGATCCGGATGCACGCAATAACTCATCAAAATCATTGGTTAATGCAACTAATGTTACAGATACACCATTTTTGACACAAGCGACTCCTGTTCATATTGGCAGTGAGACACCGCGCTATGGAGGAATCGGAGGAGAAACTCCGAATTATTATGGTGCTGAAACGCCAGATGCAAATCGATTTTTTGATGCTAAGTCTGGTGAAGTTGCTAACATATGGAAAGTTAATCAACATGATACTTCTAATATTTCGGTGAGTTAATAATTATTAACATACATAGATCTAATTAACTCCTTTATGAAATAGATCCTATTGCAATGCTCTTAAATGATAAGATTCTATCGATTATGATAAAATGCAAATCATACTACCCTTTGTGAATGTCAGTCAAGTCACATACTTACACACTTATTACTATTTTCATTCTTACTTTGCCTTTTTGTGGTATTTATTATATTATCATATTTATAATAATAATTATTATTATTTCTAAAAAATTCGAGCGCTTTATTATTCCATTCGTACATTATATTTATTATTGTATTATTATTTTCTGGTTGATATAGAGTGGTAATACAAATCAAAATAATTCTCAATCCGATTGGCCAAGCACTGGTGGATCAAATAATGTCAGTAACACATTAACTTCCAATACGCCTAGTTCAATATTCGGTAGTAAGCAATCTGATATGAGTTCTTATAATAATGGTTATTCACCTGCTGGCAGTATGTATTCATTGAGTGATGGTAGAACTCCTTTACAGGACAACTCATCTATTTCTAATACTAGTCGAATCTCAACTAGTAATAATCAACACACATTTCAAGATTGGATAGAGAATATGGTAGTTGTCATTCAAAAAGGTGAACATGCCGGGAAAATGGGTGTGATACAACAAAGAGTTGACAGCGTAAGTAGTCTGAGCAAGATTTGGGAATTTCTCTTATAATTTTTAATAATAAATATTATTATTTATTATCAAGAAAAACACTTTTTTTATCAAACTGATTAATTTATAATCACTTATAATTATAGATGGGAATGTTGCAAGTAAGTTTACGTCGAAGTGATGGTACAGTTGAGCGAAATGCATTTAGTCTTCATTATGATAATCTCAGACCTGCTTTACCATCGAATAAGAGGGAGTCAGTTGTAATCCTATCAGGGCAAGACAAGGGAAGTATGGGAATAATTAAGGTCAGTCGTAAATTATCATAATTTTTTATTATAATATTTTAAAAATATTTTTTTTATGATAAGACTATAATAACGGGTAAAGATGGAGCACTTGATATCATTATTGAATTTTCTAATTATAAAACAGTTAATCGTTTATATAAACTAAATTCGGTTGGATTAATGCACAAATCCAGATAATGATAGTAACAATAATAATAATGTGAGATATATATTAATAATAATAATAATAATAACAACAATAATAATAATATTAATAATAATATTAATAATAATATTAATAATAATAATAATAATAACAATAATAATAATAAGAACAATAATAACAATAATAATAATAACAATAATAATAACAATAATAATAATAACAATAATAATAATAATAATAACAATAA